>LVTN01000980.1:12302-26927 GCA_001649415.1 Musa itinerans | reverse complement strand
GGGGGAGGGAGAAGGTGGAAGAGAGATCGTGGGGGAAGCAAGCTGTACCACCCACCCAAGGAATCAGTTCCTTCGGACTGAAATCATCACATAAACATATGGCCACGCAGTCTAATCACCACCTCTCAGCATCTCGGAGACATCCATCTGCATCAGCAAGCTGCTTTCAACCACACATTCTAATCACCTGTCAACGATTGAAACCATATTAGGGACAGACACAAATATATTAACCATAAAAAGAAGAAAAGCCGATGAATCAGCCTCTTCCCCACTCAAGGATTGTGAACCAAACAATTTGCACAGTAGTGTGGAAAAGAGTAAACAACTTGATCATAGCATTGTGAAGAAAACAAATTTACAACTAAGAATAAAGGTTTTCCTAGAATACAAGCAAATTGATGACCACTTAGCCTGTTGATACAGATATGTCTAGATTACAAAACCAATTCACACACCGGTACAGGCACATATAAACATCAGTGAATTTGTTTATGCTGCATGAGAAAAGAAGCTTTTCAGTCATTTTGCTAGTCACACGAATCGGATAAAAGGATCATTGAAAATTCATTTTCTGAACCATGGTGGTCCCTTCTTCTTTCTGGCATCATTTCTCCCATCCCATGCACTGCCCCAGAAGAACAATGACATCCAGAAAAACACAGCAAAGAAGATTCGCAGCCTATCCTGGATCCTCGACAGCGTTGCTTGTATGCCTGTCCAAGATCGATGTCAAAATGTATTAATGAGCAAATGGCCGTCTTGCACCACTCCTAGAACATGGAAAGAAATATACATCAAAAAAATCATAAGTAGTCCAGTTAGAATTCACCTACAATGAGTCTATACCCATCAAACACCTTGGACACCTCCAAGAGAGAATAGAGAAAAAGAAATGAGAAAAAGAGGATGATTCATAGAAAATAGAGTAATTTAATGACTCGTTTTTGTTTTTAAGTAATATAAAGTTAGACTAAAGCTTATTTGGTGATAAGAAAATTTTCCACTCAATCCCTCTAGACTCTAGAACTCTCAGAATTTGGTTCTAACTGTGAAGCTAATTAGCGTAAACTATGCTACATTCACATAAAATTTTTGGATAATAATAACACTCAGTAGGATTTAGAGGCCTGCTAAATTTGCCTCCAAAATCAATAATGAAGATACAAATATTTTACAAATTTGAATGTATAGGACTCCTAACCCAATTCAAGTAGGGCTAGAACTTCTTTTAAAAATTAATTTGGTCTTCGATTCACTCTTAAACTGGTCATTATAGCAAATCCATTTCTTTTGCTTATGTTCCTTATTGGATCTTTAAGATGGTCTGAACAAGGCAGTTCGATGTCAAAATGGACACAATGAAACTCCAAATTGATCTTATCTGGGCTAGATATGATTTACATCACAATAAAGCTTTAAGATATTATGTTGTCAAATAAAAACTCTGACAAAAAAACTAGCCAAACATAAACAACATTTATATTAAGACTTTTGGATAATGATTTGATTCTCTAGAGGCCTTCTAAAGTTGCTTCTAAGAACAATAACTAATATACAAATAGTTTTAAGCATGACTAGGACTCCTAAACTAATTTAAGGAGGGCTAGGACTTCGTTTTGACCTTAGTCTTGGATTAAATCTTTACTCGGATCCAGTCTTTTGAGCTAGGAAGAAATCTTTTGATAGCACAAATCAAAGATGAACAACTCATTGCTACAAATACACTTTTTTGCTATGATGGCACTTGTTGAATCTTTAAGATGATCCAATGATGGCGAGATTGAAATAGGTGCAACAAACTCCAAATTGATGTTATCTAAGTTAGACAGGATTTGCATCAGAGCTTTTAGCTGTAATGATACTCAAGTAAAAGGTCTGCATGGTCATTAGAATATGCCAATAGTAACTATTTGCAGTAAATACTACAATCAAAAACTGGTATGAATGTCTCTAAGAGGCCTTGAAGAAAATAAAAAAAACATTTGTCCTTATATTTAAAAGCAATACATTATCTGGATGAATATTTAGAACCAGAAATAATACTCTTCAGACATTGCTTGATAACCCAAAAATAGCGGATGCTGAAGATAAACTATATGCATCCATTCTCGCAAATTTATATTGTAATCAAAGTCACTAGCCAATCTAGGAAGCATCATGTCCTGTCCTATTGTTTTTATTAAAATCTTAATTAATCTTTCCCTCTCTTGGCACTTACCTATTTGACCTCAGCTTAGCAGTTAATTTGCAGTTTTTTTTTGACATCCAAACTAAATTGATTCCCACTATTTTGAAGTTGGATACTAAAATCCTTTGACTTTCCATAACAGTGATTCTTATTTTTCTTTTATATGCCAAGCATCACTCTCAAAATTTGCAAGATCAGAATTAAAATTAAGGTCAGCTTTGAGATCTATCATTAGATCAACATGTATCCTTTCCTTCTGTACTTGAGTATCTTAATCACATAAGTAGAAACCATTGAACTATATGCCTTACACAATACATTGAGTTTAATAGAACACATTCACATGATAAAATACTTCAACCTCAATGAACGCCTAAAGTGATATTGCTCTCTGTTTTTAACAGAAAGCTACTCATGTTGAGTATGGAAGAAGGAATGCTGGAATGACATTCTGGCATGCCACAATATCAAAATCCTTTTTGTAGTCTTTAAGTTGTTAATCAAACCCAGTCACAAATTCATCCGGGCTAACTTTGGATTAGTGAGCCATGAAACTTATTAAAGACAATTTCAATCTAATTTGTTGTTATATCAAATAGTCACATGTAAACAACTACATAAATGCCTAGTTAGCCGACTATTCATGAAAATCATTGACTTAGTTCCAACAAAATTAATCAGACCATAAGACTAGCAGATAAATTTGCAGTTCCAAGTAATGTCCAATTGTTGTTTCCCAAGACCAAAACAATCAAGCACTTTTACGAACCAATGGAGGCAGCTTCATATCCCTTTTGCTATTCATCAGATCCAACCAGAGGCCCATAAGATCTTCAAGCTATCTTTGCTACACACATCTATATCTAACATGGCCCTTCCTTCAATACACTATATATGTTCCATTTCCTGTTCTTTCTTGACAAATATTTCGTTGTACTACAATCTGTAATTTTCAGTCCACGCTCATTTAATCGACTTCATCCCTTTTTGGTCTCATGCAAAATTCTCGTGTCTTCCGTTTTACTTTTTCTGGTTATACAGCAACTGTATTTTCATCATTTCATGTTCAGCAATCGTGTTCTGAAACAAATGATCCAGTTGGCTCCTTTGACCTGGAAAGAGCCACGACTCTCAACCCAATCAGTGCTCCGGGAGATAACTCTAGCACTGGGATGACATGCATACTTATGTGAATGCAGTCAGTGAAGGAAAGGAACCCAGAGATGCAACCATCCGAGTGCGTGAAAGCAATAGAGGAAAGGGATCTTGTTCACGGACGATTACAGGAAAGGGAAAAAAGGGGAAGAAAGGAAGATGGACTCACCGGCGATTGTATTTGGATCCTCCGAAGGAGGAGGAGGAGGAGGAGGAGGGCTGGCCCTAGCGGTTCGGCGGGAGAAGTAGCTCAATCGCGATGGTTTCGTAGGAGGAGCACAGATGGACGATCGGCGGAGATGGAGGATAGGAGAAGTAGCGTCGACGAGTCCACAGGAAGAAGGGAGGAGATGAATCGAATTGGGATTATTGGCAGGTAACGGTGGCCACAACAACGAGGAGCCACGATACGGTAGGGCGGGATGAGGTTTCCTAGCCATTATTGGCATGTTTCCTAGCCACCCGGCCTGCAAACACGCTCGTCCCCAATCCATCTCCCACCTCACTGTTTGGAACAAAGAAAAAGGGACTCTCTTCTTTTCTATTTTTTAGAATTTACGGTAGCCGTCGGATTCGCATGCTCCGCTGCTGATGGACCATCGAAAGCCGTGAATTCGCACGCGCTTCCCGGCTCATCCTATCCTCCGGAAATAGAGTAGAATAAAAGAAAAGATAAAAAAAGGGCTGATATCAGGAAAAAAACGATAGCCCACCAAAATCAATCGGGTCCCACCCCTGAAACCCGAATTAGAACCTAAATAAACTTGGGACGGAAAGGGCGCATGGAGAAGAGGGGTGGGGCTTCTGAAGACGGAGGAGAAAGCTTCCCTCCCGACGATTTGTCACGGGGGGAAGAAGGGGGAATCGGGTATAAGTGTGGATCTGATCAATTCTCCTTCTCTCTTCTTCATCATGATTTCCTTCTCCGAAGCTATAGGGTTTTCCTTAATTGCTTCTCCCTCCTGATCTCAGCTATTCCAGGACGAAGCATCATTCATCAATCTCCTTCACCTCCCACTGCCCTGTCCTGCGGAAGTGCATCTTCCGGCGACGATCTGTTGGTAATTAGGTGATCTGAGGCGCACGCTGGGCGATCTGGTGGTTGATGGTGCGTCTGAGGGCGGATGTTGGATAGATGCTCCTTTGCAGATCCGTCTCTGCTTATTTCGTTCACCTTCTCGCCCGCATGGGGTATGTATGTAACATATAATTATCCCCTCACTTTCTTTACCAGGTATTTTCGTTTCCTTTTTTGTTGGCCTCCTTGCTCTCTATGCCCAAATTACACCTGCAGCAGTTCAAGAACCTCGTTTCCTTTAGGATAGTACCAGATCTGTCTGGTGTGGGTCGATTAGTTTGTTCGTTGAAGTTTCATGATTTCAAACGAGCGAATGGTCCGGAGAATTTGAGGGCGAGATAGAAAAGTCTTACCCTTGTATAAGTTGCAATAGTTACCGAGAGTCGTACCATCGGTTATCTATAGGTCTTTTCTGCATGTTGGTGTTCTTGTTTTTTCTTTCTCTCCTTTTTCTACTTATAGTTTCCTTTGTCTTTCATCTTATATAGTCATTTGAAATCTAATCTAGAATTGATGGTCATACTAGATACCTTAGATGAATGCTTATTGAAGCAAATGCTAAATTCTGACAGTTCTAAGCGTCTTATGGCGTGTGAGGATGAACACTTTTAATATTTAGAGACTTCACTTATTATTTGCAAAATATATTTTTTACTTTGGTTTGTAGAGCAAAGCAAAGGATTACTGCTCTTAAGTGTTGAATCCTGAGTCTTGTGACATGCCTTATTCTGTAGTTCTCTACTTAACAAATGCACATTTCTAAAAGTGAAAAAAGGGGGAAAACACCAAGAAACACTCATTGTTTCTAAGAGTTCATTAAAAGAAAAAACTAAACTATCAATATTATCTTGCCTTGCATTGTTCTTGCCGGGGTTCTGTTATGTCTTTGTTGTTTGATCTAGTTTTCAACTTTCACAAATTTATTAAGGATGACCTATTGCACGAGGTTTCTGTGAATGCATTATCTAGAAGAGTCAATATATGCAGTCTTAAGCCTGCAAAAAGAGTGGTAATTACCATGACTCGAACCTACTTGCAAAATTCCTGATCTTCTGTGAACATGGACTTCGTTATATGTACATTACCTGTTATATGTTGTTGTTCTATGTATTTGTTGGATTCCATGTGATGTATTTATTTTGACTTGATTCATCATGCTTATATACCATTATTTTAGCCATGATTTTGTATGAGATACTTTTTGTCGATGATCTGGCCTAATAAGATAATCAACCAAATAACTCGAAAGGCCTAAAATCATGGTCCAAAATGCTTAACTCTAAATTTAATGTTAGCTTTGCCCTCCATTCACTTTCGATGCTAGACTAACTAAATTGTCATAATCTCCTCCCTTCAAGACTTAATGTTCTCGTCGAGACATTCTAAAGTGTCACGATGCATCTCACAAGAAACAAGGGAATTTCTTTGTCATATGGGATATGTTTTCTTTTCATTCCCAAACTGTCACCATTATGTTCGAGTATGGAATCATATGATAACAATACTAAAGATGTATGGACAATGAAGAGCGTATGGCAAATGTTGTCTTTTTTGTGTGTTTTCATCCTTATGAATTGTACGGGAATTATTTTCAATTTGAATGTCAGTCTGAGATTGTGCAGTTTGAGTTTTGAAGACAGTGAATAGTAAAGTCCATATACCTCAATCCTGAAACCCTTCAATCTGAGATTGTGCAGTTTGAGTTATGAAGACAGTGAATAGTAAAGTCCATATACCTCAATCCTGAAACCCTTCAATCTGAGATTGTGCAGTTTGAGTTATGAAGACAGTGAATAGTAAAGTCCATATACCTCAATCCTGACACCCTTCAATCTGAGATTGTGCAGTTTGAGATTTGAAGACAGTGAATAGTGAAGTCCATATACCTCAATCCTAACACCCTTCAATCCATATTAATGATGATATAATGCCTGTTAATAGCAGAGATGATCGAAGTCTTTATGTTTTTCATCTTGTTCACATTATAAATTGTATGAATTTCATGAACCTATTCTGGGATTTGATCCTAATTTGCAGCATTGCTAAACCTGCTTTGTAACAGAACAGAGGTTGTCTTGGATGCTATACCAAGCCTGCTCCAATTATTGCTGTGGATGAGCCTTCAAAGGGTTTGAAAATCCAAGGCCGAACAGTGAAAAAACCTAATTTCTCTGAAGAATTTTGGAGTACAAGCACATATGAGATGGAAAATAGTGGAGTTCAATCACAAAAGAGCATTTCTTCAATTAGCACATTGGTAAATACCTTGGATCACCATGGTGGAATAGGAAGCACAAGCAACCATCCAGAATTTGTGAACCATGGTGAGTGTAAGGCTGATCTACTCCTTAAGTGTCTTGGAGGTAGGATAGCACCTATTATTCTTGAAGCAATGAAATATTTTTCAGACAATCTCTACTTTAAAATTTTCTGCAATTTACTGATGTATAGAATGCATGGGGAATTCCCAACACCCAGAAGGTGAAAAAAATCTAACCTGATTCTTTACTGAGTGCTGTTCATGGTATTGGCAGATGTTATTAGGTCTAACAGATAAGTTTTCAGATTTTACTCTTACTAAAAGTTTAGAATAATAATAGTGAGATTGTCTGATGCCTATTTAGTCACATTTTCAGCTTTTAAATTATCCATAACTTTTATCTTACACCATTGGGTTCGACGGAGGCTGCAGATATGTAGCGTGTTACATTTCTAGAACTAAATATTTGAATTCATCTCACCAACTAGGATTGAAGTTGATGATGGTGGTTAAGAGTTGTTTTAAAGATTTTGATAAAATTATACAAGTGGATTATGTGATTTTGATCTCTGAATGATACTGCAATGGAAACTTACTTGATCCATACTGAGATATAGCTCTTGTAGTCTGCTGCATTTAACACTTGGGACTTTAATATCACAGGTCTTCTTCTATGGAATCAAACCAGACAGAAATGGGTTGGAAATAAAAGGCCTGAGACCCAGTCACAGCAAGTTCGAGAACCAAGGTTGAGGTATATTCTTCATGAAGTTCCTTTCTCACGCTGCACTAGAAAATATACTATTATTCATTATATATAAAAATCTAAAAAAATTGATAACTAGTGGAGATAGTCTTAAATTAGGAGCTGCAACTAGAATAAAATTTGTTATGCAACAATCCTTAGAAGTGTACCTATATATAGAGATAATGCATTATTAAGCTAGTATCTCACTATAAAGGTTTACTTGGAAGTGTATATATAAGCCATGATTTTATGAGCTCTAGCAAATATGAGTAAATTATGAGAACAAATTCAGGAAAGAAACAATATAAAGAAATTTGGCCTCTGACTATTTCCTATCTAATTACTCTATATGTGAATTTAACTGCCTAACTACCAAAAAATAGCTCAACTAGTCAGGGATTTTGATAACATTTTGTTCTACATAGTGAACAGACATGGCACTATCTGTACAGTGAGAAAGGATACATCAGTTTTGTATGGTATCGATATTGGTTTAAACTGTGCTTCACTGAGAAAAATATTACTCATCTTATGCCTTATGATGTAAGATATTAACTGTGATGTAAGATATTAACTGAGATGATGTATCTCAGTTAATATCTTTTAACTGAGATGATGTAAGATAAGTCATCTGTTGGTCTTGCTGCTTAGAACATAAAGGGTATCCATTCAGAAGGTAAGAGGAAGTAGGCTCTCCTAACAAAGGCTCGCAAAACTTTTGTATGTTTTAGATGTGCTACCATGATATAGATCATTTTAGTTACCTGCTTACCAACTTAATCTTTTTGACTGGAATGATGCCATTCTGTAGATGTTGTTTAGTAGAGTAAAATCCAGAAAAGTATATTCTAGTTTAAAAGATCTTGCAGGCTTGCAAATGCTCTCCCAGCTCTTAAATAGATCAAAGTTATCAAGACACTGCTGCCCCCTTGAATGATCCAGGTTCAGGTTACTTGTTGAGATTCATGATATTTTTATATTTTAGAACATTGTGGCATATTTCCAAAACATCACAGGCGGGGATCCTGATTTATTTAATTTCATGTGTAAACCACCCAAGGACAAATAAAAACCTACGAGCTTTAGACTTCTTTGAGAAAAAAGTTTTAAATAAAAAATAGGACACTAAACAGTTAAGGATTTGCATATTGTTATCAAATCAGTTAGACGAATAGATAAAAAATTTATGGTAAAAATTAATTATATTCTCTTAATGTTACAAAATAATGAACCAACTAATCCTAGGTCCTATCTACCATGAATGTAGCATGGCCCAGAGCATTTCATTTTTTAAGGTAAATATGTTATAAATCTACTCATTGATTTCTATGTAAGCAACATTTAGTTGGTTGTGTTACTATTTAAATATTTTTAAATCAATATTTATCTGCTTTCTGGAATTACAAGCATGGACTTTAGAGGATTGACATATTCATCATTTTGAGAATGAGAGCTTGTACAGATTTAATACACAATGAATTTAGTTGTAGAAGGAAGGAGAGCTTGTATGGATTTGTCTTCCTATTTATTTAGTTGTAAAAGCTATCGCTGTTCAATTTTGGTGGATGCAGTTGGAATGCAACATATGATGGTTTGCTTGGAAGCAACAAACCATTTCCACAGCCCATTCCTCTTGCAGTAAGAACTAGACCTCAATATATTTGTTTCTTGTGCAGCCCAAATTAGTTTATGTTTTTTTTTTTTTTTTAATTTCAATGATGGCAGGAAATGGTAGATTTTCTTGTGGACATTTGGGAGCAGGAGGGATTGTATGATTAGATCAGAAATGGTTGTTTTTTTATCAGTCCAGAAATGTATGAATACCCTTGTCCATTTGATCAGAAAACGATGTTTACTCATTACAAGGACGTCGAACTGTAATAGTATGCTAAATCACATTATCATTGTGATCTCTCTTGCTCATGCAAAATAATGTCTAGACCGTTAGTCTAGTTGTATATCTTTGAATTGGCAATCTCGTGTTTAGATGCAAATTCTGTGATTTAGTGCTGAACATACCTGTCACCGTTACCTTTTGACTTTTTGGGGGCACTGTATCCCGTTACCAGAACTCTGTGGTGTAAAAAGTTTGATTGAACTCGAACGTGGCACCTCGTTTTCTGTACTCACTACATAAAAAATAGCCCTAAGTTTGTAAGATTGGGATGGGGATCGATTAGGGGTGAGATGTTCAATCGGACTGGATCGTCAGTACGAAGACAGTTACGCATAATATTTTATGATATGATGTAATAAAATATAATAAATGTGAGACAAAAACATATGTAATGTAGGGCAATAGAATCTTTTCCTAAGTATCCGACTTTATATAAAGGTGGAAGTGAAATGCGGAACGTAAAAAAAAAAAAAAAAAGGCTGATTTATGGAAAAGGATGTTGATATTTTGACTAGCAAATGTATATATCACATAAAATATTAAAAATATTATCCACCTGATGGTTTTTTAGTTATTAAGCGACTTGAAGTACTGATAAATACAAAGACAAACGAAAAGGTCTTTGAAAAGAGTGTTTATGGAACGTCCGCTGTTCTATTCCATCCGTCTCTGTCCAATCATGAAACAGATATGGTGAGCCAAAAAGGGGTAGAAGTATTTTTTTCACATAGGAGTGTTGGGCCCTTGGTCCATTAATTTAGGCTATAGTATACTTTAATAACCCATAGTTCATTTTAATCATAATTTTTTTTTAATCTAGATCTAAAATGGGAGGCTAATGATGGCTGCCAATTCGACTGAAAAATTACAGCAATGTGATCTAAAAAAAAATTGATAATAGGCTCAGTTATTAGAGATTTATATATTTATTATTTTTATAGTAAATTTTTTTTGATATCTTATTTGATTATAATTTTTATTTAATTTTATTATATGTTACTGAGTACTAGTATTTATTCGTATGCAAATTGAAGCTGTAAGAGTTTACCGGATTACAAGATCATTTGGATGGAAGCAATCCAATATTGGAATGACTTCTGACAGGTAAAATAACCTCTTCATGGAAGTAGGCTTGAAGTTGTGCGTCATGCAACCGCAAGCACCACCAATTTATGGAGCCGCCCACTAATACTCATTATGCGTCATGCTTCATGAGGCTTCTCCCACGGGACTAGTATGAAGCGTCCAGAGAGGCAGTCTTACCACACCCCCCCCCACCACATGAATTTTCAATTTGAGTTGCAATCGATTGCCACATAAGAGTATTATAAGCCACAGCATACGTTGGATGTCACTATTATATGCAGCAATCTCAAGTAATGGAGTACAAGCGACAATGACTCGATAATTATCCGCATCGTTCTCATATAGTGAAGCGCAAGCGACAACGGTGGGTTGATGATTGACCTTCCGAAGGGGCAAAGGGCACATCAAATCAATCAGCCATCTCGCTCCGAATGAATAATAAGCCCCCACTTGGCTAAAAAATATGAGATTAGGTCAGTCAAATTTCTTGGGCGAGCAATCTTCCACCAGTCCCATGTACGAATCGACGTCTTGCCCTGAAGAGGGTATCTATCATCCCAATGTACATCTCTCAGCAACGCATACATACGCTGACCTAATGGTTTTACTGCAGGCTTCTCTCGTTACGATCCCAATATTACGACTAGGTATCATATATACTTTGACGTCTTCGCAGATGATTCGACGACACGGTGATATGTTCGGATAAACCGATTTCTTATGCTCGGTGCATGCGGGTGCCATTACAGACATATCCAATGGTTCCTACTTCCTATAGCCAAGCCAGCTTAGCAGCTCTGTTGATTCCAAAAATACTGTGCAGTACTCGCCAAGAACTTTTTGTTTCTTAAGCCAACATGCCAACGACTAGGCGATTCTTTTTGTCTTAGAAAGAAAATTAGCTAGCAAAAAAACATAATCTGAATCACCTGCTGCAAGAGAATTCTTCGCTACATGATCGAAGGTACTACACATGGAGAAACAAGTAGCAAGGTCAGGCAGTGATTCCTAGAATTCCAAATCGTCAACATGAAGACGAAACAAGGGGAGATTTTTTCGGCGTGTATATATATATATACATACACACACACAGAGGAAGCTTCATAAGCATCGAAGATAACTACTGGTATATTTTTACCTTCAACAAAATCAAAACATGGGGGTTGGCGACATGCACGGCGATCTTGTATGACCAAGAAGACTGAGGTCATGTTTGCGCCGTCCGACGCAGCTGACGCCTTCTTGGCTTGGATGGATGGCTGGACCTGGGCTTGCCGAAGATTCCACAGAGAAGGCATCCAGAGACGTCTGGCGACGGCGGGTCTACGGCTGGTTGGACGGCGCCTGCGCGGAAGGCTTGTCTGCCATCGATGCGTCTGTGATCGGTCGTCCCGCTCGATCCAACACTTTGTGAGTGCCCGAGTTCCCTGAACTCTGACCCTCCCCTTCCTCCCCCCTCCTCCTTCTCCTCGGAGAGGAACCGCTCGTGCCACACCATTCCAGATGAGCCTGATCTCCTGAAAGTTTGTACAGATCGTTGCAGGCCAGCCATCCCTCTCTCTCTCTCTCTCTCTCTCTCTCTACTTTTGTTTGGGAAGGCAGAAGAGCTCTGTGCTAATATGCAGAAACGGGAAAGGAAATCGAGGAGGGCCAAGGGAGAGAGGATTGGAATGGTCAAGTACTCATCATCTCCATAGTGATGATGGAGACATGACGGTAGGGAACATAATTGTAAAAGGTACGTCCATAATTGCTGATGCCATCTTACTCATTAATCATTTGTAACCTTTGGGTGATTTTCCTAAGAAATATCCTTATTTTATATATTTCTTAAAAGGTTACTTTCTTTTATATTTTAAATAATACTTTTAATTTTAAAAATACTCGAAATATTTCTCAAAAGTTTTTCTATCAAAATTTCTGCTCAATTTTTACTATTTTTTACTATTATAATATTTTTATTTATATCATTTATAATTTTTCAATGATGATTATAATATTTTATTGATATACTAAAAAAAAATATATGTTATTAAAAAATAATATAAGTGATATCATGTATCTTTGGTTGTCATTGCTTATATATCATTACAACATCATAATTTTAGGTTTCTCATCATTAGTTTGATTAAGGTTAAAAATTCATTTATATCATTTCATATGTTTTCAAGTAAGACTTAATTATCGTAATTAGAACACTATAACAAGTCATTTTTTTGGATGATTTTATTTTAGATTAAATCAAATATTTTTTTATTTCATTTGACTTATTTACTATGTTTTCAAGTATATTTTACTGTGTTTTTATTATGATAGTCAAATCAGTATAACAAATCAAAAACATTATGATAGACCACTTGAAAAATATCAAAGATTGAAAACTTAATTATTGATCAAAAGAAGCTCATCGAAAAAAAATATTATTTCCAAGAAATAAAAGTTCACTACCACTCGTATCAAAGTTGCTTTTCGAATCCAAGTACAGTAAGATAGTTTTCTGAATAAGCAAATTTTTTAATTTTAAAATAAGATATAACGAGACATGAATTATCTAATTGAAAAAGTTGTGATGAGGATCGATCCTATTAGCCCTTAATTGAAATGTCAATCGAGCCTTGAAGTTCTTATAACTTGGTCAAACCCAAGCTCACTCTTTAGGGACCCTTAAGCCAGCCTAGATCTAAGCTCACTCAATTCAATCCCAATTTTAATTGGGCTATCCATAATCAACTAGGGCAGCACAAGGAGAAAGGATGACATTGAGTCTTAAATGAAGGACTTTTGTCCTAAAATAAGTCCTAATCATATTAGGACTTGGAACACTTATCTTCCTATAAAACTAGGGGTGTGTCACATCTAAAGGCATATGAGAAGTAGCATCGAAAAAGCCTCCAAACAACTATAAAAGAGGTTAGTTGACCTTAGCAATTTGCTAGTTTCAAGAGCGAAAGAAGAAAAAGAGGTGATGCCAAGTTCCTTCTAGTTGTAGCCTCTTTTTTGCTAAATTTCAATAGCCAAAGCTTTACTTTGAAGGTTCATCCAACCATTGTGAGAGGTTCAGAAGTCTTATTGTTCCTTATCTAAATCTTAGGAGAATGTTCTATCAACAAAAGAGGAGGAGATTTAAATCAACAAGGAGATTATCTAATTGAGTCTTTTTATATTCTTATTTTATGTTACTTAATCCCTTATAGTCAACACCTTTTGATTTGAAAGGAATAGACATTATTTACTTTCAGTCTTACACTTGCTTTCATGATGATAGTTTTCTCTTCCATCAAAAATTTTCATTCGAGAGGTGTATCAGATCGATAGATCATTAAACTCGAACCTGTTAGGATCAAGAGCACTAAGAGGGGGGAGGGGGGTGAATTAGTGTAGCGGAAAACTTTTATCGGTTCAAAAAGACTTTGTACGAAAACCATTTCGGAAAGATCTTTAACTCGAGAGCAAACGAAAGTATAGTTGATATAAAGCAACAGAGGCAATTTGCAGTTAAGATAAAGAGTAGAATGTAAATGCAAACCGAGATTTAGAGTGGTTCGGTCAATCTTGACCTACATCCACTTTTGGCTTCTTCCTCCAACGAGGTCACCGACGTCCACTAGAGGCCTTCCTTCAATAGGCGAAGGCCAATCACCTTTTACACCCCTCTTCTCCTTTTACTGGGTTTAGGAGATAACCCTTACAAGTACTCACACTCCTCTTTTACAGATTTCTAACACTTAGAGTAGAGGAGGAAAATCTAAAGAGATTGCAGTAACGTTTCTTTACTTTTAAACTCTTTGTGTTTGCTTGTTTTAACCAGGGATGAGAGGGGTATTTATAGGCTTCAAGTTGATTCAAACTTGGAGCCTAAAACTTTCCCATCCTGGGTTCCCTAGGCACGGGCGCTACCACCACCTGCGCTGGGCGGTACCACCGCCTGTAGCCTCTCGGAGGATGTGTACCAATGGTACCACCGCCTGACATAGTCTCGAAGACTGTGCCACGATGGTGAGAATTCTTGGGGCACTGTTTAGGCTTCTTATTGGCCCCAACACAGTTCTTATATAGGCTTAGCTAGCCCTTAATTGGGTTGGTCCAAATCCAAGCCCAATTATGTGCTAACTACGATTCCTAAGACATATTTTAAGCTAAACAAGTCTGTAAGTCTTGGTTCTTCCAGCGAGCTTCCGGCGAACTTCCGATGATCTCTCGGCAATGTTCT
>LVTN01000979.1:72484-110251 GCA_001649415.1 Musa itinerans | reverse complement strand
GGTGTTAAACCAAATGAGAAATACGAGGCTCTGATACCAATTGTTATGAAAGGGGTCGGCACTAAGAGGGGGGGTGAATTAGTGCAGCAGTAAAATTACATCTTCAAATCTTTTCATTTCGAGTAAACCGATTCTGATGAAAATTGTTTCGTAAAGATCTTAACTTGAAACACATTCGTAAATGAATTAAAGGCAGTAAGCAATTAAAGAGGTTTGCAGTTAAAGTAAATTGCTCAAGACATAAACGCAAACCAGATTTTTATAGTGGTTCGATCGTCGTGACCTACATCCACTCCGTCGATTCCTCTTCCATCGAGGCCATCGGCATCCACTATTGATCTTCCTTTAATAGGCGAAGATCAACCTCCTTCTTACACCCCTCTTCTTCTTTTCATAGGTTTAGGAGTCAACCTTTACAAACACTCACTCCTCCCTCAAACTATTCTAACACTTAGACTAGAGGAGGATTCTCACAAGAGATTTCTACAGCGTTTTTCACTTTTTAAATTCTCTGTGCTTGTATATGTTAACCACGGATAAGAGGGATATTTATAGGCCTCAAGTTGATTCAAACTTGGAGCCTAAAAATATCTCATCCTCGGTTTCCTGGGTACGGGCGATACCACTACCTATGCTGGGCGGTACCACCGTTAGTGTCAGTCTGACACTGACATTGCGTTAGGCGGTACCACCGCCTAGTCTAACGGTACTACCGCCTGACACCCTGCCAGGGGTGGTACCACCGCCCAAACTAGTGGTACCATCGCCTGACACCCTGCTAGGGGCGGTACGACTGCCCAGACTGGTGGTACCACCACTTGACACAGTCTCGGAGACTGTGCCATGATGGTGCCACTTCTTGGGACACTATTTGGGCCTCTCATTGGACCCAACACAATCCTTATATGGGCCCAACTAGCCACTAATTGGGTTGGCCCAAATCTATACCCAATTACGTGCTAACTACGATTCCTAAGATATATTCTAAGCTAAACAAGTTCATAAGTCTAATTTCTTCCGGTGAGCTTCCAACGATCTTCCGGTGAACTTTTGACGATCTCTTGGCAATGTTTCAGCGGACTCCCGACAAGCTCCTGAACTTCATGACGATCTTCTTGGCGAGTTCCGAGAAGCTTCTTTGGCAAGTTCCTAGACTTCTCGGCTAGTTCCTATAGAACTTCCGACGAACGTCTAGACTTCCGACGAATGTCTAGACTTCCGACGAACTCTCGAACTCCCAACGAAATCGCGTCCTTCACTTTGAGACTTCATTTTGCTTTATGCCTTGCTATTGTAGTTAATCATGCACATGTAAAAACACACTTGGATCTAGATAATTAATACTAAGCATTAATCATGTTGTCCGGCATGTCATTTGGTCCCTCGACGCTTCATCTGATTCTTTGGCGCATCGTGCTCTCTTACGGCCTATTGCCCAATCAGCCAGTTGACTCCGCAACTCCAATATCCTTGGCGTAATATCCGCTCTTCTTGGCCCGATGTTGGAATCCATGGCTCGAAGCCTTCTGTCGATACGTCGACCGATCCACCAGCTCGACGTCCAATCTTCTAACATGTTTTCCCCCGGCCCAACATGATTCTTCCTACTTTAATTGTCTCATCCTGATCGAAGCATCCTGCGTCACTCAAAACACAGATTAAATCATAAATACTTATCAATTGGTTTCAGCATCAAAATTCAAGATTCAACAGCCGGTGGCCTCGAGTGAAGAGGAATCGGGAGTGGATGTAGGTCATGACGACCGAACCACTATAAAAATCGGTTTGTATTTACTTCTTGCCATTTACCTTTACTGCAAATTACCTTATTTGCTTATTGCTTTCACTACGCTTATAAATGAGCTTTCAAGTTAACATCTTTTCGAAATAAGTTTTCCTCGTATGAAGATTTTCAAACCGACATAATTTTTCTACTACACTAATTCACCCACCCCCCCGCCGCCCTCATAGTGCTGACTCGATCCTAACAGCTATCGTAGTTAATCCTGTAATACTTATCTCAATATATGAATTAGATCAATAATTTACCAATCGATTTCATCATCAAAATCCGAGATTCAATATACAGCACACTAGTCTATCCGGTTATCTTGATGTCCCTCTCGAGTAACATATGATCGAGATTATTTAGGATCTGTGTTTAAAGGTGAATCGGTCTCATTATCATGATCTCATCACGATCTGATTCTTATTGCATAGATCCATGGACATTACAATATATTAAAGCAATATGCATTATAAAGTAATAAAATACTAAATAATAAGCAAAAAAGACTACGTGTCAAGTCACATGTGCCATCAGCCACGTGATTGGCTTGCAGGGCACCTATGACTAGCAGCTCGATCTCTGAGGCTCCGTCAGGCGGTCATATCGCCTAGACTGGCTGGTGGTACTACTTAGTGTCAGCTTGAAAGTGGTGGTATCGCCAGTACCTCGGAAACCCAAGATAAGATACTTTTTGGCTCTATTTTTGAAGTCATTGGGGCATATAAATACACCACTCTTTTCTACATGAAAAAGCACGAAAGTGTGAATAAAAATCTTTAGATTTTGGATTGTAAAATTGCTAAATGTTCTCCTCCTCCCTTTCTAGATTTATGATCATTCAAGAGATGTATGAGGCTTCTAAGGGTTATCTCCTAAACCCATAAAAAGGAGAAAGTATTGTAAGAGGGTGGTTGGTCTTCGCCCATTGAGAGAAGATTGTTAGTGGATGCTAGTGGCCTCAATGGAAGAGGAATCGGAAGTGGATGTAAGCCACGACGACTAAACCGCTATAAATCGAGTGTGCTTTCTTTCTATGTCATTTCTTTCAAGTTTTTTATTCTTATCACTCACTGATTTACTTACTCGTCGCCCTCAATCACTTACAAATGTTTTCAAGTCTAAACGCTTTTTCAAATACAAGTTTTATCGAATGAATCTTTGAATCAACGTTGTTTTTATAGAAAGCAATAATCCCCCCCCTCCCTTAGAGCTAACTTGATCCTAACAATCCTATGGTATTCTCTATAGTCCACAATATTATCTCACAACCTTTAATCCAGCCCACTCAAATATAACAGCTTATGAGCATATTTCTTAGACAAAGTTAAAGATGTTTCAAGGTGTTTTTCTTCATAACTAAGGAATGTATTAAAGGGATTAATTACTAGATGTAAGGCACTTAATTTTGTAGTTCCCTATACATGAAGGGTTGGTTCAAGCACTAGTACTTATTTTGGTATTTAGGGTTAGAAAGAAGTTTAGAAACTAATAATATTGGCAGAAACTCTTTTAGAATTCTCACTTAAACTATGTATATCTTGGATGCTTCCTTAAGTGGTGAGTCTTTTATTTTTAATTCTATTTACATGTTTATTATCTTTGAGACAGTGAACTTTTTATATCCCTTTATGATTTTAAATTCAGTGGTAAAATATTTATCGATTTTATTAATATTTATTATAAGTTTGTTCCTTTTCAATCCCAAAAACTTATTCCAGCAATTATAATTGTACTATCGATTTTCTTTCAAAATCTATTCTGCATTATCCTGGTATTACTATTTAATTTGCATCCTCGTTACTTCATCCATACCTAAATAGCTTATTATCCTATATATATATGACATTTAAAACTTCAATTTCCTTATTTTAGTTATGTTTAAACTTATTCAAGTCTTAATATTCACTTAAAGTCGATTAAGATTCAATCATAACTTGTAATCTTTACATGTTTATTATCATAACTTAACCCGTATTCTAAGTCCATTAATACATTTGATCTTTTTATGCTATGCTTAATGTAAATCTTAATGATTATACATGCTTAAACTAATATTCTATAGAATACTGTAAAATAAATAGAGGATATATTTTACTCGGCAGCGTCTCTTCTTCAGCTTTGATTACTACTCGTACTGTCTCCCACACTCATAGTTCTCAATGTCAACGCCCATCAATACTAAATCAACATAGAAATGATCTTAGCATGTGGAAATAAGAACCATTGACTTCTCACAATTAGAACTCTATGCAATTCACATGCACTTTCCTTCCTTGTATTCAAATTCTTGTGGTTCTCGGTTGATGTTGTGATATGGTAACAAATCCAAGCTAATTGAAGTAATCTTAGTGGGTCAAATTTTGTCAAAATTTACTACAATATTTACCTTAACTTTAATATCCTTAGAATCAATCTGATACCCCCCAAATCTTCCCAAACCGTAGGGATTTAAAGAGTTACAGCAGAAACTTCAACTTAGTTCAATCACCCAGATTTAAATACGTGCAATTTAACTTAGGATGTCATTTTATCCAGGCAAATATATATATATATAATATGATTTATTTGTTTCTCTTTCTATCTTCTTATTCTCACTCGTTGGCCTTTGCTACAGTCAACTGATGTCTTTTCCAAAACGACCCTGGTTTTTAGCAGTTTTGACGGCTTCTTTCCACGTTTGCTCTCCATCGTGTAGCCGAGGAGAAAAAGTCAGCGCCGCTGGATCGTCTCTCTCCGAGCCCCCTTTCCGACCTCCTCCTTCCGTTGGTCAACGCCTCCGTCTCGCTTTCCACGCGGGGAGCATGGGCTTAATAAGCGGAGCTCGAGCTCGGAATCCCGAGGAAGTGTATCTGAGCCATGTGGTTGCTGTCGCTGGGGATGGCTGATGACGACTGGGATCTGGGCGCGGTAGTGCGGAGCTGCCGGCCGTCGGGGACGAAGGCCGCGCCGATGGTACCGCTCGAGGTGGAGCTGCAGGAGGCAGCGGCGGTGGGAGATGATAAAGATGCCTCCTTTGTGGGTTTCCAGCGTCTGTTCCTCGACCGGGATGGCCTTAAAGAGCTGGAGGAGCTTTACAAGCCCTACTTCCCCGAAGTCCAGCAGCAGCAACAGTCGAGGTGGAGTCCGTCTCCTTCCCTTGCCGACGCTGTTGCGAGGCCGTCCAAGGATGCTCACCGACCTCTTTTCCAGACTCCACGCTCCAAACGACGGTAAGAGGAAGCAGTGCCTCTCGGTCGTCATCCTTTTGTCCCTTATAGTTCAGATTTGAAGAGGAAGCTTTGATCTAAGAATTGGATATTAATTGGGCGATTCCAGGAAGAAGCAGCAGCAGAAGGTGGTGTGCCACGGCCCGTCCGACGGGCTCTCCTCCGATGTGTGGGCGTGGCGGAAGTACGGCCAGAAACCCATCAAAGGCTCCCCTTATCCTCGGTAAGCTAACCTCTCTCTCTCTCTCTCTCTCTCTCTCTCTCTCTCTCTATCTTGCTCTCTCTCTCTGAGCTTGGTGAGCTATCTGTTGGTGTCGGGATGCAGGGGATACTACAGGTGTAGCAGCTCAAAGGCTTGCCTGGCCCGCAAGCAGGTGGAGCGCAGCCGGGCGGACCCGGCCATGTTCATCATCACCTACACCGCGGAGCACAACCACCCGGTGCCCACCCACCGCAACGCCCTCGCCGGCAGCACCCGGCACAAGTTCCCTTCCCCTTCCCGCGGAGGCGGCCACCCTGCCCCCGGCAACCCATCCTCCAGCCCTCCGTCGTCCTCCGCTGCGGCGGGTCTCTCCCCCACGACCCCCCTCACGGCCTCCATGGAGGACGAGCTCCTCCAGAAACGGCCGCATGAGAAGGAGGACGAGGACGAGGAGGAGGACGAAGACGAGGGAATCCTGCTGGTGAAGGACATGGAGACCATGGGCGAGGACGACCTGCTCTTCATGGGCGCCGCCGCTCCCACTGCGGCTGCCGAGGCGGGGGAGTTCGATTGTGGGGACCTGGGAGACCAGTTCTTTCAGCCGCGGTGACTTCCTAACAGCAACAACACGTCGAAGGCAGCCGGTGGGAGCTGATGCCTCCTCCGCTGGCAGTTCTATAGTCCGCACACAGCAGACAGGAGAGGAAAGGGAGAGAGACGAAAAGCGAGCGAAAGACGGCATTATCTCCACAGTTTTCCTTTTTCGTACACTGTACAGAGAAATTTATTAGGAAAGAATTATTCAGACGCAATCTTCTCTCCATTTTTCTTTCTATTCACTATGTAATATGAGTTGTAAGATTTTTGTATTTTTCAATTAATTTAGTAATTTGTTGTGTCATTTGATCTTAGATTTTTTTTTTCAATACTCAATCAAATATGTAAATTTTGAATTAATAATAGCGACCTGAATAAGTTTGATATCATTTTATATTTTCAATACATCTAAAATATTGAGTAATTATATAATATATGATTTATATATTTATATTCTTAATATATCAGTCCTCTTTTTCCATGACTACATCATGGAAAAAAAAAAAGATTATCAATAAAATAAAATGTGTTAATCGATTAAAAAATAACCTATACACAAAATTTACATCACTAGGAAAAAGAAATTAAGAAGGAACTTTTAGTATATATTTTTTAATAAACTTACTTAGAGGTAAAACTCTTTTAATCTTATATGATAGTTTTAGTTAGATTGAATTGTTTTTTTTCCTTGAAAAAAAAAACACATATCATTATCAATGACTGCACTGACATGGAAGGAAGCATTAGTAATTTTTTAATAAATTTGTAAATTATTCGAGTTTTTCTTCTTTGCTGTTTAATTCAAAGATTAATTGATGTAAAGAAAATAATGAAATAATAATTTAAGAATGGAGAAAAATGTGCGTGTGAGTTAATGAATTATTCGAAAATACTATGTAGTTGCATAATAATACTTTTAGTGTTTGAAAAGCAATAGATGTAAATTACATAATAATACATTGTATCGATGTAATTGTTATTTGATAAAATTATATTTCAAATGTCTATTAATATTTTTTTGCTAAATTTATCCTTTTCATTTTTTATATTTATTTAAAAATATAATTACTTTTTTAATTAATAAGTAAAATAAAATAAATGAAATCTTATAAAAAAATATTTATATAAAAATAAAAATAACTTTTAAAAAATAAATAAAAAATTATTTTAATAAAAAAATCATGTTAATTTTATTAAATTATTTTGATAAACTTATATTTTTAAATAATATCATAGAATATTTTTAAAAAATTAAAAAATATATTAACATCCCATCAATACTGAAATATTAATTTGGGTATTTGAGCATTTGAGAATTTTTAATATGATATTTAGAAAATCAAATATGAGCATTTGAACATTTTTAATACAATATTTTAAAAAAAATCAAATATAATTTAAAAATATTAAATATTAATTTATATTTAAAATATATATTGATCCTCAATACACATTTTAAATATATTCTCAACATTTTGCCTCGTTCCTATCATTGTCATCTAAATGTGGGTTTAGTTTTGTCATGGAACGTAAAAGTTGATGCCACATGAAAAGGGCGTTTGGAAAGTGATGCTTAATCTTTCTTTTCCGAGGCAAATAAAAGAAAGTGATTGAGTTGACAATTTGCCTCATCACTTTTGACCCAATCTCTCCAGTGTTAATGTCAAACTCATATGAAAAGTTTGACCCGTTGCCATGTTATTGACATTGATGAGGCAATTGAACAACGTTGATGTACAAAAGAAGGACATTATTTTAATCGAAAATAAGAACATTAATTTTCAACTTACAAACTGTGATTTGACCTATTAGAAAGTCAAAATTGAGTCAATTATTTTTTTCCCCAAACTCAAGATTTATTCATCTGATTTGATCTTAATATATCAAAAAAAATTAATTAAATAACTCTTAGCAATCTTAATCCTCTCTTAATGTATAATTTCAGATAATATATTTTTTTCTACCACTTAGTAGATACTAAAATCAAACAAAAAGGATAAAGTTTTTTTTTATATATCTTACATGGAATTAATATTTGTAGTAATTCAAAAGTGTTGAAAAATTAGGTGCTAATTTTATTTTATTTTATTTTACTTTTTCCTCCTTATTTTGTTTCCTTCTTTTGCAGAATCAAAAGTGGGACCCACCCTGGTCCCCACCAGAGCTGATATTTCAACCTGTGATCTTATTCACCGCCTTATGTAACGATGAGACCAATCTTTGCTATGCTTTATTCATCCCCATCCCCAACATATCTCTCTCGGATAGGAAGGAGGTTCCTTTTTCGCTCCATTTCTCCCATGGCGTTCCTCCTCCCTCTCACCGACGCCACCTCACTCCCCGCGGCCAAAGCCCCACTCCCCAGGCGGACGAGCCCCGATCCCGGCAGGATACCGCGACGAAGCGCTTGCGCCCGTGGCGGGGTCAAGGACGAGGCTAAGGAGAGGGTGATTAGGGTTTCCGATCCATTGCGGGAGAGGGGCCTGCTACCTCCCCCTCTTCTCTCCGTCCCCCTAATTGCCGGCGCTTCGTCTGCTTCTCCCCCGTCTCCTTCTTTGACGCCGCAGCAGCAGAGGGACGATGGCGACGAGAGGCATAGCTACTATGTCAACATGGGATACGCGATTCGGACCTTGCGAGAGGATTTTCCTGATACCTTCCAGCGTGAACCCAACTTTGACATATTTAGGTTCGTGATTCCGCTTGTTTCGTGGCTTTTATTGGTAATTCTATCAAGATTTCGCTTGACCTTCTAAACAAAATTCGAATCCAGCTGGAAATTTCACGGGAAAAGTTCATCTTTTTAGGTTTAGAGAACCTAATTTGTGTGGACATTTAACAACCTTAGATGAGAATTTGTAGAAATTTGATCGGAGCTGTCTGGCGGCTTGCTTTCATTTTACTACCACCATCTCCAGATTTTTCCCCATATAAGTAGCTTGGAGAGATTAATGGGGACACGAAAAACCGAAAGTCATGCCTTGAGGAGATATCTCTGAATCTTATGGTTTTTTGGCATAGCTACAATCTGTGTGGTTGCCACTGCTGTTTTTGGTTTAGGCAGAACTGGATATTAGAAGTGTCGACCACGATGGAACTAGGAATGGGCAAAATGTGCACGGAATTCCAATAGCTATACTGTCGATAAAATACAGGGGTGGGATCTTTCATGATTTTAAGGCATAATTATGAAACTAGCTTATAAAAATGAAAAAGTTAAATCACTTGTCTTAGGTCTCCCATGTGAAACCCGGTTGTGAAAACCATATCAAGAAAAGACGAAAGTATGAGAAAAGATTAAAAAAATAAAACCCCATATCTTACAATAGGGTACCTCTGGAAACAGTAGTAGAATTCTGTGTATATTCTTCCACAACTTACACTGTCATAATGGCATGGACCAAAGAACTGTTCCAAAATAGCACCTACAAGGAAAATAAGGAATGGGTTATGATTATATGATTCCTAACCTAAGACATCTTATTAGATAAATAGGATTCATTCGACCGACAACTCAAATTAAGGCATGACTACAAGAGTCCTACACTGAACATGGCTGATCAGCCAAACCCATCTCGGCACAAACTTGGACTAGTCCCACCTAGCAAATCTAAACATGTCATTCTTGGTTCCAAAATTCAACTGGATCATAGGTATGACCTTCCTCTCCCTGTAGGAGTTGTATTCCCGAAACCTTCGTATGCATTAGATGTGCCTAAAATAACAAAATCACAGTTAGATTTGTGTTTGTTGTGATTCTATCGGCCTATGCTCCAAAAGCCTACAAGTCCTTAGAACCATTGATGCGATACCATGCAACCTATTTGCTTGTCAGCAGAAAGATAAACGAGCAGTTCTGGAACAAGATATGGGGTGGTTTCATCAATTTTCTATCTGTTGAAGCTCTTCCACATAAGATGGGATCTATCCGACGAGCCAAACTTAATTCATCATGTACATCAGTAGCTCATGAAAAGGGTAGATAAAAAATAAGGCTTAGCATATCCCACATTGTCTAGAGATATCCACGTTTGATCACACCCACCCACACTTAATATGGTTTCTCATGATTGATCGCTGTGAATCATGTTAATGAGGCTCCATCCAAACCTACTTTTACAGAGGACTAGCTGTCATGACTTGGCCAGGACTTGATCAACCTCATCCAATTTCGACTGAATCCAACTAGTTCCAATGGATTTCAGTGGGGTTTCAGTCATCAATGGGCCTAGTTGATCCTATTTAAATTTGGGTCCATTTCGGCCAATCTTGAAATGTTCTAATCACTTTAGGATGTTTTTTTCTTTCATAAAAGGCTAGTGTCGCTATCAAATTCTGCCAATCCAGATCCTAATTTCCATGGTTGTTTTTAAATTGGATCTGAATGTTGCAAATCTTGGTACTTGGTCCAAGAGCTATATCTAACCAAAATGAGTCATCAAGCTAGCATATAAATAGAAATGTAGATTTCTCTCGACTTTTGGCCAAGTAATTGATTGGTGCAACTTGGAAGTAGTGAATCAGTTGGCCAAGTAATTGATTGGTGCAACTTGGAAGCGGGTGAATCAGCTTATTCTCTCTTTGTTCTTTATTTTGTTTCTCCATCCCTTTCTTTAGGTAAGCAGAGTGGTCATTCTTTTGATTCCTTACTCAGCTGTTGTGCGTAGAACTCAAAAATGTGTTTAGACAATAAGGACAGGCTATAATAACATATATGACTCTCCCTAATGTTATGCTACCTTCTTCTAACTCCTATTTGCTGTGAGGTCCCCACAAGCTTTAATGACTTGATATAAAGTTTTTCAACATCTAAATCTATAAATTTTAGCTGCTGGTCTATCTATAAATGTAAAGAGCTGATAAAGAACCTTGAATACTTTTAAAACTTTACAGGGTTTGTTAGATAGAAAATACTTTTCCTACTTCTTTTTGGCTTACCCGTTTTACCTGGCTGCCTCGATAGAGGCATTGATGGCTCCATATGGGAGTTCCACACGGGCCCTTTAGTTACCTCTACATATCCTCCCATTTGCATGGTTGTTGCCACTCGCCAATGAAATGAATGATTTTGGTTTAAGTACCACAAACTTCATCAAACTCTCAAGGTAAACAGTTCTATATTACCTAGATCAGTCTCATTCTTAAGATTGAACTTTTGTTGAAAATAATTTGAAATATTAGAAATGTTCAAGTAATTCATTAGAACAGGTTGTTTTAAGGTAGACGATATTGACATCATGTACCTTATGAAAACGTTCTAGAAGCTATTACTTGTTCCGCTCTAAATTCTCAGTTATAGTTGTAAAGATATGTCCTGTGACTGGTACTCACTGTATCTGGCATTGCTGATTTACCATGATCTTCTCACTTTTAATTGCTTGAATAGTTTAGATTACTGTCTTAGTGTAATGAGTTTTAGAGCTATTAGTTAGTTCTGGTTAACATATTTCTTTTGTTATCATCCAGGGATGATATTGTCTTCAAAGATCCTCTCAACACCTTTGCTGGTATTGACAATTATAAAAGGATTTTTTGGGCACTAAGACTCAGTGGCCGCATTTTCTTTCGGGCCATATGGATTAACATTGTGAGCATATGGCAGCCTGTGGAGAATGTTATCATGATCCGTTGGATTGTTCATGGCATTCCTCGAGTGCCTTGGGAGAGTCATGGCCGCTTTGATGGAACCTCAGAGTACAAACTTGACAAGAATGGAAAGATCTATGAGCATCGTGTAGACAATGTTGCTCTTAATACACCGACCAAGTTTCAGGTATTGCCAGTGGAGGAGCTGATTCAGTTGCTTGGCTGTCCATCCACTCCAAAGCCCACTTATTTTGAGACATCACTATCAAGTGGCTTTTCTTGCTTGATTTTTTTGTTGAGACTCTCATGGATCAAATGCTACTTGGCATTTTATCTAGTTGCATCCAGATGTGCCGAAAAGGACTGACAGAAGTTTCTGCTTCCCAAAATACTTATGGAGTTTTGCCAACTGAAATTTGGGAGTTAGCCTATGTATAAATTATACATATTGTTGGTATCAGATTCTTGTATAGTTGTACAGTCAGTTGTAATGCAGTTTTCATGAAATTATTGTTCCATATAATTTAACCGAATGTAGCCACAAAATAAATAGATGTTGATAAAATCCTAGAAAAAATAAAAGTTAGCATATTCCTTAATGTGGAAGTGGTTGAATTTTTTTTTTTCCAATTGAACCAATTTTCTTATATAAATCATAAATGTTTTCATCATTTTGTTCCAGAATGGGTTCAGTAATGCCTTGCACAATCTGCTTTCAAAGAGGGCTGGTAGTTTCTTCAGTCAGATTATTGGCACATGAAAGATTTGTTCTAGTGATTGTGTATGTGCACAGTGATATTATATGACACAGAATAAGATATGCATTATCCTGTTCAATTGTTCCAACTCCTCAATCTTTTCCTGTTGAACTGCAAGTTGAAACTGCTGTTGATGGTACATGTGCATTATCTTCTTTAACCCTGGGGATGAAATGGAAAACACATTTTTAGATGTGAGGAAGAAGTTCAAATTGGGACTGTTGTTCTTAGTACAATTGATCCTATTGTCTGCTTCAAGTGAACTCTTCATCAAGGAACAAGCAATAAAACTGATGGTGATTTCCTTATAAAAGGCAGTTGTAAGATGCTTTGAACTAGTTTATAATAGTTTGCTTCCCTATTTATATTATTCCCTTGATATCATGGATCATTTTTTTTCTTCTTCCAATTTAGGAAATGGTCATAACTGCTGCATACAGGGTTTTATTTTGCTATTATTCACCCTTTTCCAAGTGTGAAACTGATGATAGAAGATTCTTTTTATTTGCTAGAGGAAAAGTTAGTAAGAAAGCAGCTGGAAAGAGAGAGAGAGAGAGAGAGAGAGAGAGAGAGAGAGAATGAGAATGTTCATTCCATGTATTTTCTAAATTCTCACCCTTATTAAGTAGGTTAGAAACTTCTTTGTAATTCGACAAACACAATAAAACTGTAATATGCCAATTATTTGGGACTGAAAACATTTAAGATTCACATTTATTTAAACTATCAGTAATCTAACATAATCCTTCCGAGCTTAGAATTTCCTTATAATTTTCAAACTTCCTTATAATGATTTATCTCTTTATTTGTATTTCAATCTGGTATTAATTTTAAATAACCGAAAATTATTAAAAGAAATTAGTATAACATGTCTCAGATGAAATCGATGATGCCTTGAATGATTCGATTCGAGATCATATGCGTGAAAAATTTTGATATGATCGAAACAAAACTCAAACAATTGTTCGATGGCTAATATAGACTTATACTAGGTTTTCGACGTGATTCCTCCAAAACTTAAGTCAATAGTAAATAATAGTGAATAATTTTAGTAAATAGTAATTGATCTCGATTATCATACCTTAAGTATTTTTTTATAACAAATTAATCTATGAAATATTTCAACATAACATCCTTTCTCCCATCGTTTTTCATAATATTTCTTGAATTATTATTTTGAATTATAACAAATTAGTAGTTGATGGGAAAATATTATGAATTAGTCAATAAGAGTGACCTCTGATGGTTGATCGGATCTTTTAATTGAATCAGACCAAATGAAACCGTATCACCAAACATGCTTTAAAAGTCGGGCTGTTGTCGCATTTCATCATGTCTGATCCTTTGCCCCTATTCGGTCGCGCATTCGTTCACTTCCCTCTCTTTCACTGGTGGCCGCGACGCCTATTCTTGGCGTTCGTAGCCGTTCGCCGGTGCCCTAAAACCATCGCCACGCTGTTCCCAACCCCTGTTGGGTTCACTCCCGTTTGCCTCCCATCTTCTAATGCCCCCATCAACTCCGCGTCTTCCCACATCGCGGTGGCTCTCGCGGCGTCAGAGGAGGTCACCGGTACGTAACCATCACCTCTCTCCTCCAATCGTTGATGCGCTCTCCCCAAAAATCCATCAATCTGTGAGGGTCCTGTGAAAGGATAGGAAGAGAGGAGAAAGGGTCTACTCTCCTTGTACTCCTACAGATTCCGCAGCGCGATCGGATTGAAGACGGAGCCTGCAGCAATCTTGGATCACGGTGCTGAGCAGATCAAACAAGATCTCTGAACGGATGGCATCAAAAGGTACGCATCGTATAATTAGATCTATGCATTTGATTTCATCCTGGCATATAGGTTCTTTCCGCATTATTGACATAGCATAATTATAGATCTTTATGCTTACATCAAGATTTCATATTTCTGCTTACAAATTGAATCTTGATCTGTCTCAACCTGATGATTCATATGGGGTGAGTTTTATGTCTGTGACCGGCTTATCAGCACGTTCATTGTTGTCTTTTTCTCGATTCTTGCTGTGCTTACTATATCTCTATTCTCTTGACATTTTGTCAGACTGATACGTGACGTAATTGAGAGCTTCTATTGAGATCTTGCTTGGCTTGGAAGGTTAGTAAAGTTGGTGCGTAATCTATTGTTGTGATAAATGTTGTGTATACTAAGATTTTGATATCATATCTTCATGTAAGCTCTGGATGAACGGGTTTTGAGTGCTCAGTGATCGCACGATGAGCTTCATTGTGTGTGGAGCTTCTGTCAATTATGTGCCCACGCCCGTGTCCTAATTGTATCAACACATTCACATCACATGTGCCAGTTGAAACATGATTAGCTATGCCCAAAATGTTTGGACAAAGAAAGAATCTTGTCTTTTCCTGCTATGTAATTTCCAAAATCAAGTGAACGCAATCATATCCTTGCGATTTCACTGAATAGCTTAAAATGATGCTACTCTCTGTCTACTTTCTTACGACTTTTTTACTTCTAGTCTTTGATGGAGCATGTGATAGTACTTTTTTTCACTGAATTAGTTAAATTATTTATAAGTGATGGTTTATTGGGCATGTTATCCTTGTGCAAAGGTTATTAACATGCAGGAAGAAATGGAGGAAAAACCAGCACTTGGAGAGTGGGAACCTTCTGATCTTGATTTTGTTTCCACTTCAAATTTTTCCTTGCAATGTTCTATTGGTTCTCACACAACAAATGCCAAGTTTGAGTGGGTAGATTATCGTCCTGCAGTTTTCAGGTTCGTACTTACTTTACAAATTACTTCTCTTTTTACAGATTGTTAACTAATATACTCATTCCCTATTGAGTTAGTAGTATATTCTATATAAATGAGCTTTATTATTAAATTACAAAGAAATACTGGAATAGTTTTTTAAGATTGTCCTATTAGGCTCTAGATAGGTGTAAAATAGATCTATTTTGGAACTTTTATCTTTATTTGTATTGTGAATTTGTCGTAGATGAGGGTCTGCAAGCTGTAATATCCTCCATCACGTCCTCAGAACAAAATATTAGTTCTATTGAGTATTTTTGTGTTGTGACAGAAGGAAAGAATTACTTTAACATTGACAATCTAAACTGTAAGAAGTACGCAATATCACTTTAGTACTATACCTGTTCTTTTAGTAGATTTTGGAACATTTTGTTTGTATGTAACCATTTAGATTATTTAACTTGATTTTTTTTTTATTTGCTTCAATCTTCAGGAAACTTCAAGAGTTTGGGGAAATTGATAATGATGACTACACAGACTCAATACGTGGACATGAAACCTTAAAGTTTCTTGTTTCACCTGAAAAGGCTACCTCTCTTTGTTTACAGCATGATGATCGATTTATAATAAAGATCCTAAGCAAATCTGAGATGAAGGTATTGCACTACTGCCTCATATGTATCAGTAGTTTATTAATCTTTTGCTTTATCTGTTTGAGTCATCATTTAACCATATAATGATTACGAAATTTGTTGAAATAAATGGTAAATACTCCAACGTTATGGTAGAAATTGGTGGCCTGCACCAAGACAAACAATAAAAACAACATTATCCCATTTGACACAAATTTGCTTGGGTGTAATTTTCCAGACAGATTTAGTATATCTAGTTTCTGTCTGAATCAGTTTTAAAAATAGGTAACTAACTGAAACTATTTGACATTTTCTCTTAATGTGCATTTGTGGCCACTATTTTCTGCGGGATAAATAACATTTAGTTTATGTTGAGGTTTATTCCATAGGCATTAAAAGTTTTTGCAGCTGCAAACAGTAAGCTTATATTCCTCATTCTTTCAGGTTTTATTAGAAATACTACCAAAATATTATCACCATCTGAAAAAATACAGGAGGTCTTTGCTACCAAAGTTTTATGGGCTATATGTTGTGAAGCCACAAGGTGGAAAAAAGGTAGTATGACATGTCTAATTTGCTTATAACTTCTGCTTTACCTGTAATAAAGAACATGATTAGTTGTTTCTTTGCAAACTTTGAGACGGTAACTTAGCTATTATGGTGGGTTATGACACATTACTATAAACAGGTTCGCTTCATCATAGTTGGAAATATTCTTCGGTCAGATATAAGCATTCATAAGAAATTTAACCTTGGAATTTCACCTCAAGGTCGCCTTGTTAGCAAAGCAGGAGCTGAGGATGATCTTAATGTTGCTTTTCACCTCCATGCAGCCGTTAGGCACCAACTTCTAAGGTAGGCATCTTGGGTATTATTGCTCTTTACAAGACGTTTTCCTTTGTATTTTTTTCTTTGCTTGTTTTTTCAATGATTTAAAAGGGGTTATACCAAGATCTTCAACCTTTGAACAAGTTGAAACTCATGTAGTTAGTTTATTTTCCTTATCTGATAAATTCTACTTGCTAACTAGAATACTAAATTTATTTATTTTTAATAATCATGCATTCAGCCATTCTTTTTCATACTTTCAGTTTGCATGTGAAGAACATTGATGTTCATGATTTATCTGAGCCATGAATCCTTTTGTTTGTGTTGCAGTATTTTAACAGAGAGATCTATACTGATCTTAGAAACCTTCATTCTTATGTATCTTCTGCTCACGAATTTTTGTTTCTTCTCATACTTGTTAATTCAGATCCCCACATCTAATTCTTATTTTAGTGTTTTAAGCCAAATAGTAACTAGGCACAAAAGGTTACTGGGCAGATGATTAGGTGACACTGCAAGAGCCTCCTTGAAGACTCTGAGGGATTAGGTCCTCAACACTTGCAAAACACTCAATCCTCAGGTCCTTGCTGCTTCAGTATATTTATCTGTCCTCATACCCCTGTGCTCCAACCAGTTATGCTCTTTAAAGGATCAGAATCAGAGGAAATGGTGATTGATTTCAAAAATCAAAAGTGAATAACAAAATGATTTGTTTTAAGAATCAAATTTTTGGTAGAAGTTCCAAAGATATGGAAAGAGATTGAGGGTACTATGAAGAGAACTAAACCATATGAATAGGATTTCTGTGTTTACATAACTGAAGCTCATCTTACTTATTACATTGTGAGAGAACCCCTCGTGTGGTATTTCTTAGGTCATCTCCAAAGCAAACTTAAAATGTCATATCCAAAGTACTGCAAGAAACCTGTTATATGATTATATCATTTATGAAGGTAGTAAGCGCACAATTAGAGAATTTAGAAAAGCCCTGCAGTTACTGTTAATTTGAACTGAATGAAGGGATATTAAGATTTCATGATATTATCATATGTGTTGTCTTTTGTTTTGCTTTCCAAAGTTAATTTCTTTCTGGGGCAGGCAAATAAAGCATGACTGCAGCTTTTTGAAAGAAGTAGGCGTTACCGAGTACAGTCTCTTGCTAGGCATGCATGTCTGCTCTGCACCATTTGAAGCTGTTTTTCAAGGCCATTATACCACTACACATAAAGAAGGTAAAAAAGTATGGCATTTGTTGGGTCTTCTAATGACTAGATTGCATATTCTACTAGTCAGTCTGATGTGAAGTACGCGTAGGTAAATCTTTAGGCATCTTTTTTATTTTCTCAAGGAAAATTTATGGTTTTAGTTAATCAATGAGTGAACCTTCTTAAACAAGATTGGAAAAAGTCATCATGCCTCAGTTAAACCAAACTGCCTGGCAAAGAATATGAGAATCTTGATATGCACTTAGCACCTAATGTGCCTCCTTTACTCTAGGGGGCTTATTGCACTCTTTAGGTGGGTTGATGGCTTTGGTGTGTTCTTGATTAATATTAGTGGTAAGAGAAGAGACAGGAAAAGATCTAAAGAGATCTTAATAAAAATTATAAATAAAAATTTAAATATTCTAAAATTAACTAAGCATATAGTGTCTTACATATCTCAATAACAACAAAAGAATCATGTAACTGACCCCAAATAATTGGGATTTACGTTTTGTTGTTATTGTTGTTGTGTATAATTACCTATTATCAGTGCAAACACTTTACCTATGAGAAACTATGGACCCAAAATCATTTCCGAAGAGGAGTGGTTTTGTCTTTTTGTAAGGAATTGTTTTTCCAACTTTCCAATCTAAATATGACTTCATCAAGTAGGGTGGCCACAACCCTGTAAAGATTAGCTGATACCACTGTAGCACTACAGATTGGATGACTTGTGGGCATAACAATAATCATCTGTATGAAGATTCAATAGGAAATGTTGGGTGAGGCTGCAAGTAACGAACACACAAGACCACATTCAAATCAAAGCACGAGTCCCACATTTAGATTTCTAAAGCACCATCCAAGCTCTATCCTAGAACCCAACTTATCTGATTTGTCGTTTTGCATCCTAGCTTTCTGTAAGTACTGAGTTTTAGTTTTACATGCGATGCTTCAACTCCTTAAGGTGTGTGTGTCTATATATATATATATATATATAGTCAAAAGATGAAACTAAGTATCTGTAAGAGTCATTGTCTGTTTGAAATTTAGGTGCTAGCTAGAGTTGCAATTGGAAAGTTTGTTGTTATTTTAGAAGGAAGACATAATGATGCAGCTTTCATATATCACTAATTCAGCAGCTGGTAAATCAGTTTCAAGCTACTCATTTCCCTGTATTTTCTTTTTTATGTCAAGAATTAAGTTTGTGTGATAAGTGCGTCGTATGTGGAGAAAGAAAGCTCTCTTTGAAATTGTTTATATGTATAACAATGTCATTTTTCGACACTCTGAGCAATCCCTATCACACTTCAAGATGATAACTATTGATCCAAAGACATGCAATGGATATATTGTGCAGGTTCAGATGATACCGAGAAGAAAACTTCAGATGGTCCAGACGCAACCCAGTGTGATCCAGCCGAAGATATGACTACCGATGATAATTCAGGGTCATCCTGCCCTATAGAGTAAATATCTCCACATTTTTTATGCTCAGAAATATCCTAATAGTTTTTGGTTTGTAGTTCTGGCATATTGTAATTATAGTTTTTGGTTTGTAATTTTTCATCTTTGTACATTTAAGCATCAAGACATCTTTGGATTTTGGGGTGATAGTTCAGAACTGATCTTTTTTTTAATTTCTTTTTTTTTTCTCTTTCACTTGCTCTAAAAACAAATTATTATTTCAGATTTGTAAGTGAACTTGGCATCCGAATGACAGCTCGTGCAGTCAACACACAGAGAAAAGAAGGCAATTTAGCAACACTTTGCCACCCCAGGAAGCAGTCGCCCAACAACGTTATCCTGTATCTCGGAATAGTCAATATTCTTCAAGGGCACAGCAAGCTTAAGCATGTGGAACATGTTTTCAGGTCTCTCCAATCAGACTCCCCGGTGATTTTAGCAGTCAATCCCAAGGTTTATTCGACTCATTTCGAGGAGTTCCTTGGCAAAATTTTTCCAGAAAGTGAGGCTGAAAAGATCATGAAAGAACTTTGATCATGTTCTGTTTGGAATCAAGCTGTGTGTAACAGTGTGATGGTCCTCATCATATGCTGATAACCTTTCTCTCTAGAAAATTCTTGAGTCCACACAGAATCAGAATTGATGTAAAATGATCAAGTGTTTCTGAGAAGTTATCAAACACTCAGATTTTTCTACTTGTTCACACCTCACATATTTTTGGAAGAATGGCTTATCAATGTATGTTGATATTATCATGATGGAGTGGAAGCTGCACTTCCATTGATTGCCAGAGATGTAGAAAATGACTATAGCTTTGTCGAATTTGATGCTGTTACTGTTGACTGATACGGAGAGTTGATCATAGTTGGATGTTTCTGATCTAATCCAAGAAAATTAGAGACTTGTGTGCTTCCTTTCCTCTTATTTTTTTGTGCCTTACAACAGTAATTATGTGAAGTCAAAAACCAGAGATTTGCACTTGTTAAAGACTCAACAATCAAAGTGTATGAACACCATCATGTGCATAAAGCCTATCCTTCAAGAATCATGTGATATCAATTGATTTTGAGAGGCTGCTGCCGACATGTTACAGCGGCAACAACAAGTCCTAATTATTCAATGTCGATTACATAAATCTTTTATAATTGTTCGATTTATAAATAATTAGATCTCCTTTCTTGTCGTACTTTTTCTTGCATCATTAATGCTAATCGACTTATTAAAGATATGAATCATTTGCCAATCTTCAACTAATTGGATCATTCGTTGTCGGACTGATGGATCAACGGATCAAATTGCAGATTTAATATAGTATGCTATATATATATATATATATATATATATATATATATATATCTATATATATCTATATATATAATTTTTGTTAATTTATTGTCTTCCCACGTTTCTCTCTGTCTTGTCTTCCTTCTTCTCCTCTTCTCCTTCTTATATTCCTATTCTCTAATAATCAATATATATATATATATATATATATGACGAATTCTTGAAAAAAAAATCTCTCTTTTTAAGCTTTTTACGAAAAGTGTCATCCATTTTCAGAATTTTATAATAACACCTCTTTAATGCATTATAATGATTTTAGCAATACCAGAAATAACATAGTGTTTTTGAAATGTATTATGATAAATTTTTTTTCGTATTATTGAGAACATTATAATACAGTATAAAAATAATATAATTGGACGATTCATCCTATCGATCGGTCCATCGAAAAACAAAAAGAAAAAAAATATTTTTACCCAAAATTGAGAACATATCGCCATTAATTAAGGGAATCTCACATTTGGTGCCTTCAATCGTCGTTCTCGCACAAGTGTGTAACCACCAGTAACGACGGATAACTACCACCGGAAAGGATACGTGGAAGGGATGCAATTGATGGAATACGACGTGGATTTTGTATGTCCACAATAAGATTATCCAATCGATCGAGTCACATCAAATTCAACGTGATTGCCCTATGGATCGAATCGAACGACCTCTATCATCCACGTTTTCAATCCTCACCCAAAGTTTTCCCATCACACGAATCAGAGATGTGAGAGAAAAATATTATCATCCACTCATATGAGAAATGATTTTAATAAAACCATATAATGTTATTTAGCTCGATATGACAAATATTCTTGGTCAATCAGACTGGTGAAAAATCCTAATTAATAATTGTTATAATAAAACAGAAAAATAATAAATATTTATATCTTAAATCTTATCCGATATATTTATATAGTGTATTAGACTCGCTTAGCAAGCGTTAGAGAGTTTGAAATCTTTGACTTGTATGATTGGTGAAGACTTTTGAAAGTTTATTGTAATATTTTGAGTTTGAATCTTATCTTTATCATTTATCTTTAAAAAATAAATAATATATTATTTTAATTAATAAAATATTTATATCTTAAATAATAATTATAATTTTTTTACTAAGTGTTGAGTTTCGAAATATTATTCAATATATTTATACTTTAAATATCGATCTAATCGTGGTATATTAGACTCGCTTATAAATGGTTAAAAGTTCGAAATCTTTGAGTTGTATTGTTGGTAAAGATTTTTGAAAGTTTATTATAATATTTTGAGTTTGAATCTCATCTTCATCATTTATTTTTTTAAAAAAATAAATAATATATTATCTAAATAATTTTTTAATTTTTTTATTCATATTCAATTAGAATATATATGTGGGTGAATTAGTGAAAACAGTTTAAATTTTTCGTAGAGCGTTTTTAATTTGAAATTTTTTGAAATAATATCTTAAATTATATGAAACGATTATTTTATCTCTTTTTTTATAGTAAGAATGATATGTAAAATTTTTTGAAAAGTAAATTGTTTTTAAAAAATTCATCATATATATATATATATATATGGATTTTTTTTTTAGTAATAATAAAATTAAACACGGTTCATCTTAACATAAAAGGTGTGTACTTACAAACCGGCAGCTCTCCGCTTTCTCGTGTCGGCTTTAAAGCCCTTCAGCCATTACCATTCTTTCTTGGCTTCGCTTCATCTCTTAGGGTTGGGGCTTCGCCTTGGGCGTGAGGGGGAATGAGAGAGTGGAGAGGCGGCGCCGATCAACTCGACAACGGAACGGCTGCGACGGAGATGGATGGCGACCACTCCCTCCCGGGCGGAGACAACAACTTCGAGTTCGCCTTCAACTCCAGCAACTTCTCCGACCGCGTGCTCCGGATCGAGGTCATGGCGGAGACTCTCGGGGCCGGGGCTGGAGCCGGCATCGGGTGGGACGGACACCGCAAGCGGAGGAGAAATGATGGCTCCAAGGAGGAAGGTGAGGGGACCCCTCTCGGACTCCCCAGCTCTCCGTTAATTCCCCGGATATGGCAGATTCCCTTCCTCTCGCCATTCCATTTATTTGTTCCTTTACTTCTCGTTTTCTCTTCTGACCGAATATGTTCAAGAAGTGTAGGTATTTGGTTACCGGTACGGTTGAATGAAAGGGGTTTCGATTGGAGAGGTGATCTTTTCTAGCTCCCCGAGTAGTGAGGTCCATCGAGCGCTAGAAATACTGACACTTGAGTTATAATGAACTTTTGTTACAGATAGGTTTTCTGACCATGGTCAGTGGAAAATGATGGCGGATATTAAAATTTGGCTAAAATTGGATCTTGTTGTCTATGTCAACAAAGATGTACTGTTCTTCAAGTTCTTAAGATAATCCCAATTCTGGATAGACTAGTTAGAATCAACCTAGAACTGGTGATTTGAGCTGATCTCAATCAGGATCTGCTGACCCATTATGGCATGCTTATTAATGGTTTGAATTCGACAATTTGAGCTATTCCCTTCAGGGATCTGTTGATTATGGTGATCTCAGACGTCGAGGCACGTGAAATATACTTCAAATTAGTTGACATGGAATGGCACTACTGGATTATAAAACTATGGTTTAGAAATTAATTATGTATTTAAAAAGGGTAATGTTGAGTGATGGTGATTTCAGGAAGAAAAACTGAAATGACTATATTGATGTTAGATTTGGGTGTCATTATGGCTGATGGGTGAAAGTCAGAAAGGCAGTCTTTGTATCAAAAGAACACCATCCAGTTAGGGTTAAGTCCCGTTAGGTCATAGGTAACACAATTAAAATGTTAGAACACAAAGAATCTTGGCAGAAGATGGAACAATGTGTTTAACCCTCTAACTGATGACATGGCTGTACAAGAGCCAAATGGTGTCCTGGGTACAAGGGTTGACTTATGAACCATGCCATGATTATAGATGTGCACTATGTCCAATGCATATCGGTGTGTGCAATATACTGTTAGTGCGCTGACACTCAATATAGCTTGCTCACAAGATACTGTGGGGCGCTAACCATGCCAATCCTCACTATTTTACTCTTTGAAGAATGAAGCCTTGATCATTAGTCTTGATTGGAGGTATATTAAGTTGCAAGTATTTGCGGAGCTTTCTTGCATTATCTGAGTCATGCCATGACTTTAATGTATCTGTACTTTTATTTTTTAATTGTTGTATTCAACAAACATGTTCATCAATTTTAGCACCAGAATTTGCAAGATACTCATCGGAGCTTATATCAAGTTGCGAGCCTGACACTGAGGAATGTGCGGAATATGAGAACCAAGATGAAGAAGATGAACCAATGCTTGAAGAATCAGCACCAATTACAGATCGAACTGGTGTATGCGGTATGCCCAACTCTCTTTAGCATCATGATATGTCAATAATTAAATATTGCTGCTGGGTGGAAGGTATTTTTGAATATCAAGTTCCCTTATAGGTATTTTACATTCATGTTGGTACTTTGATTGCATAGCTTGGTAATATGTTTATTTTGTTTCTTTATAGAAATTATCTCTAAACTTGCAACTTGGAGAGTTTGGCTCAAGGTTTAGAAAACTGGCCAGACTGGTCGGTCAATTTGGTATTTGCTTGTTTGATTGTGAACTGATATACATACTGTTGCTTCTCAGGTGTACCATCTGATTTTAGTTATTAAAACTAGAGATATCAGGTGGTAAGCCCATCACTCGGTATCCCCATCTTTTTTTTAAAGCTTTTGACAACTATATCTTGTTTCCTCTCTCTCTCTCTCTCTCTCCCTCCCCCTACCTCATCCTTCACCCTGCCACATTCACTGTTGCCTCCTCCTCCTCGTAAGGGTTGCCATCATCTCTTCTGCCATATACTGGTATGCCTATTCCTTTGTCTCCTCTTCCACATCTTCCTCTCTGTCAGGCCTCTGCTTCTATATCACCACCACCATCTCCTCCTCCTGCTCTGCCTCTGCTGCCACCACCTCCTCCTCTCTCTCTCTAGTTCGAGTGGTACTGAGCATCAGTTTGTCACTCTGTACTAGGTTACTGTATAGATCTGGTCACCAATCAGTATCCACACCTGATCAAGATTTTGAACCTTGGTTTGGATTGAATTGAAGTTAAGCTTAACCCAATCCAACACATACGAAACACCAACTGTGACTTAATTAGACCCAATTACATCTTGGGGGTTTTAAGTCCCAACTCATCCTCAACTTATGCTGGGTGAAACTCAGGTTAATGAAGATTTCAGTCTGTGAATGTCATGTAGATAGTAAGATGTCATACCAGGCTGGTTTTAGGTTGGGCGCCGGCTAGGGTTAGGTGCTACATGTCTCAGGAATGAGTCCTGAGTCAACCATAATTTCGCCAAACTTTGGCTGAGACATTTAGACAAAGTTATTTGGCTTAACTTGACGAAATTAGTCCTGAACAAAATAATTTAACAATGTAATAATTTTTTGTTCAGCATTGATCACAATGCTATATTTGTTGGATTGAAAATTTGATCCTGTCAATGATTATGTTGCTTCTACACACAGAAAAAAAAAAACATCAATTAGCAAGGTCTTGACCTGTGAATGATTGCAGATATGAGCTTGCTCTGCTTCTGCAATCTATTTGCTTGATTCTTGCGAAATCATAAATTTTGTATCTGAGCTTGCTATTAATACCTTAACAACACAACATAAAAGTTTCAGATGTCTATAGTTGTCACTGTTAATACTTATGCTTTAAATGAATAAGTATGTGAATCTTATCCTAATAAAAAAGATATATGAAGGCCTCATCATAATAAAGGACAACCATTGTGTCTCAATCTGTATTTGTCTCAGTCTTGTATGTCATCAAGTGTCTGACTTCTCTGATGTGAACCTTAAGTGCTTACTTCTTATATATTATCATTTTGTAATTTTTTTTTATCAATATTGGATGGGTTATAGAACATTAATGAATCTAGGGAAGGCCTTACGGAGGTTATGAACATATTTGTATTATGAAAAACTTGGGCGCAAAACATAGAAACCTACTTTAACATTCCTCCTTAAGACAAATTTGTATCAGGTTTGGCCAGCATGCCTACAGGCTATATTGTGTATATTATTTTCTTTGTACCAATTCAGGTTCAAGTATCTCCTGGGCCGCAATGAGATTAGACAGAAGGGTAACTTTGGTTAGGGAGTTAGTTACATCAAGATAAAAACAAAGTCAACAAGCAGACAAAAAACACAAAATTAAGAGCAAGCACAATAATATATATGTTATATTTCGTTTTAATCATGAACTTTTGGATACACTCAGCAGCTCACTATGCATGGTCATAATAATCAACTTCTGTGTCAATTATGTGGCCACAGAATTATTTTATGGTCTGATCATTGTTTGTCGTCCAAACTTGTATTTGTGCTGTGAGGCACATCTCATTTGCCTGCCAAGTCTCCTTGAGAATAAAAAGTCATGACACATCCCAGCTTGATGCTATACTTCATCACACATTTTATAGTAACTTCTTTTATCTGCTATTCCTTTTGTTGGAGCATATAGAGGAGGTTTCACTAAAGGCATTTTCTACCAGTATGATAGAGATGTCAATATCTTGCTGAACCTGGAAGAATCATCCTTGTTTTAAGAATTGGTTGATGAACATGGCAATGCTGACTTGGATCTTATTTTGTCACAGTACTGTTTTTTGTGTTTATGTTTGTTGTTTGATTATATTTAATAATTTACAGGTGATGATTCACAAAGTAATGATGATCCATTAAGTCTTGATTCTCCTTGTATCCTCAGAGTCAACTCCATTTATATTAGTTCTGCTATACTGGCTGCGAAAAGCCCATTTTTCTACAAGGTTAGAAGTGCCACCTACTGTCATACTCTATTCTGTTTGTGATTGTAACTTCTAAATCATTGTTTTTTTCCTCATATTTTCATTATTAGCTTTTTTCAAATGGCATGAAAGAATCCGATCAGCGACATGCGACCCTAAGAATCAATGCATCAGGTAATTTCAAAACAGATGGTATTAACTATTTAGTGTTACTTGGTGTAAGTATATCTGCCCTCTAAAGTGTTATATTTCATCTAGGAAATGAATATATAATTCAATTTGGCCATTTGATCCTTTCTTACTTTCAATAGACCCTTGAGACTTTGTAATTGATAAAATTGTCATTTCTTGCACCAGATTAGATTTGCCTTTATTTTTTAAGGTATAGGAGAATCTTCAGATTTTAACAAAATCAACAAAGTTGAGTAATATTATGTGAACTACCATGTGGCATTCCTTGAGTGAACAATTCATGTTATGGATATGTTAACTACATCCTTGATGGATAGAACTTGTTTCTGCATTCCAAATATATTTTGTTCTCGGAGTTCCATCTTTTTAGAGAGAGATTCAGAGCAACAACCCCAGAGTTATGGAGGAGGTCTGTACATCAGCCCAACTTGCATGCCTTTCTGGACAAGCAACTTTATCTTTATATACCTTAATTTTTTTCACTTTAAACAGAGGAAGCTGCTCTTATGGAGCTCTTAAGTTTTATGTACAGTGGAAAGTTGTCGACTACCTCTCCCACCCTCCTCTTGGATGTTCTGATGGCTGCTGATAAGTTTGAGGTTGTGTCTTGCATGCACCATTGTACTCAGTTACTTAGAAGCTTGCCCATGACCACAGAATCTGCACTACTCTATCTGGATCTCCCTTTTAGTGTTTCAATGGCCTCAGCAGTCCAGCCTTTGACCGATGCAGCCAAGGATTACCTTGCCAATAGTTACAAGGACATAACAAAGTAAGTCCACATGTAGAAGCAATGACCATATGCAAAACTCGGTACATATATTCTAACTTTGGACTTGGCAACTTTTCTACTTGCAGGTTGCAAGACGTAATGATGGGTCTTCCTCTTGCTGGCATCGAGGCTATACTATCTAGTAATGACCTCCAAGCGGCATCGGAGGATGCAATCTATGAGTTTGTTCTCAAATGGGCCCGTGCTCAGCACCCAGTCTTAGAAGAGCGACGTGAGATCTTGAGTTCTCGCCTAATTCGCCATATCCGCTTTGCACATATGACTTGCAGGAAACTGAGAAAAGTTCTCACATGCAATGACCTGGACCACGAGCTTGCTTCCAAGTTGGTCACCGAGGCGCTCTTTTTTAAGGCAGAGGCCTTGCACCGGCAGCGTGCCTTTTCTGCTGATGAATCAAGCCACAAGCGGTTTACGGAGAGGGCTTATAAGTACCGTCCGCTGAAGGTGGTAGAATTCGATAGGCCTCACCCACAATGCATCGTCTACCTGGACCTGAAGAGAGAGGAGTGCGCTAAACTGTTCCCATCGGGCCGGGTCTACTCACAGGCATTTCATTTGGGCGGGCAGGGATTCTTCCTCTCAGCCCACTGCAACTTGGATCAACAGAGTTTGTTCCACTGCTTCGGCCTTTTCCTAGGGATGCAGGAGAAAGGTTCAATCAGCTTTACGGTGGACTATGAGTTTGCTGCAAGAACCAAGCCATCAGGAGAGTTTGTGAGCAAGTACAAAGGCTACTACACTTTCACAGGCGGGAAGGCAGTAGGCTACAGGAACCTGTTTGCCACACCATGGACTTCCTTCATGGCTGAAGATAGCCTCTTCTTCATCAATGATACTCTTCACTTGAGAGCTGAATTGACCATCAAGCAGTCCCAATCCCCCTCGCTGCAGTAGTACAAGTGTCAGATGATCAGTGAACATCATCAATCTCTCTCATGCGAATGAAAAATGAAATGTTGATGCTTTGTCATCTTGTCACTCCCCATAATTGCACGGGGTAGATGCAAGGGTGTTGTGCCATGGTTTTTTTTTTTTTAACCCTACGATGGCGGTGGCCAAAGCTTGAGGGGGTGGGGGGGGGGGAATGGTCATGTAATATCGAGATTGCGAAAGTTCCTTTGCTCACTAACTCTGCTCCTAACTAATGAATCTGTTGAATTATTACCGTCTTCAGTTATTTATCCAGCAGCTTATGCAGCGTGACATCTTTCAGTTTCATGGCATGTGGATTTCCCTGACTGGCTTCAAATTCCAGGTTGGATTGGTTGTGTGTTATAAACTTCAATCTGACTTAATCTTTTATGGTTCTGCTGGATTCATTAATCTACACTGATCTGCTTGGGCCCAGGTTTGACCTCAAATTGAAGAACTATTTTGGGAGTAAAAGAATCAGCCTTGTGTTAGGAGATCTATTTACATGAGAAAAGGCCTGACCCATTTGGCAGGTTGGTTAAGGCACTGTAAGTAAGCCCCCCCCCACCTCTTTCCCCTTCATACTGCCAATTTTAGTACATCTGTTCCAATCCAGTTGAGGAGTCATCTTCTCTGACTCTTTTTGGTTAAATGCTGTCAGAAATTTTCCCTAATATTTTTTGGTTAATTTTTTTGTTGTACAAATTTCATTCAAACCGCATTATTGCTCATGTCCTGTCTTTTGTTTACCAGCGAGGAATCTGATCAGCACAGAAACAACTAAAAATCTCATTCGTGGACTGTGATGCTTCAAATGAATGAGAGCCCGACTGATGGATATTTGAGGTAAATCCCATTCGTGAGATCTTCTCATTGCATATTCTTTTTCTTTTTTATATCAAGAACAGTGGTTAGATAAGACGACTCCTGAAGTCTCACTCACATAAGAGGACCTCAAATATCCATTTAGTACTTTGCATACTTTTCTAGTTTGTTGGTTTATTATATTATATTCCCTGCTTATATGACTTCATTGGACCACATATTTTGGCTAAATATATGTTGACAATCCTCCAAGAGACTTGTTAGATTCCATGGCCAAACTTTGTCACCGGTTCCAATACATTGTTTGGTCCTCCTCCTCCTTATCTCATACATATATATATTTAGGAACAAATGGATATTGGACTGCAGAGCTCAGAGAGAAGAAGGTGGGTATGCCTCAGCGAAACCTGGACAGGATTACTGTTGCTGTTCCAATCATGGATGTTGATCACATTGACCAACTAGTACGAGATTGACGGCGGTATCCAAGCTGTCACCCTCCACTTGCCACACGTACAACTGGCTATAATTGCCCTGCTGATACCATTTCCAACCTTTTGCATCCCTCTTCACCTCTTAGATCTTACAATATTAGCCAATCCAGCCCATCTCTGTGCCCCTCCTCCCCCATCTCTTCACAGATAGAGTTGATTAAAGTTGGATAGTAAAGGGAGAGACAAAAAGGCCTCAATCAGACACACAGCCTTTGGAAGGAGAGAGAAAGGAACTCCACCTTCTTTTCCTTCATCTCCTTCCTTGCTTGCTTGGAGTTGGAGCTCATCGACGTATGCAGTCTCTTCTTCCTGCAGCCTCATGGGGCCAAGAGCGGTGTGTTGGCCTGTCACGTCTCTCCTCTTCTCCTCCTTGTTGCTCGTCGCCCTTGGAATGGACTCGTCGACCATGTCGATCGAGTCCTTGGATTCGACGATTCGTGACCGTGCTTTCGACCTGTTATCTCGAGGTCGAACAGGTGTGGCATACGAGGTGCCTCTTCCTTCGACTCTCTCCGGCGTCAGAGCTTCTGTCCAAAGGATGAGGAGCGGGAATCTATGGAGCAGAGGAAGCCGTCTCGGCTCCCTCCACGTCCCTCCGAGGACGACGACCGTCCCGTTCGTGAGGCGGCTGGTCGTCGTCCACCAAGACCTCGGCAACCGGTCGTCGTCCTTCTTCAACGTCCCCGGCTACTCCCTCCTCGCTCCCGTCGTCGGCTGCCTCGCTTACGACGCATCCGGTGGTTCCACTTCCAACGCCCCGGGGAAGCTGGAGCTCAGAGTTCTGGGAGATCCCATCTCCATCACCTTCCCCCGAGTCACATTGCCGGCGGGACTGAACGCCACGATCAAGTGCGCCCGCCTCGGGCCGCACGGATCGGTGGTGCAGCTCGCCGACGCGGCGTCGGACAACGCCTGCGCCGCGACGAGGACAGGGCACTTCACCGTGGTCGTGCCGTCGGCCGTGGCGGGCTCGGCTCCGGACACGGCGAGGGAGACGACGTGGAGGGTTTGGGCGGTGGCATGTGGGAGCGGAATGGTTGGGCTTCTCTTGGTGGGTTTGGTAGGGATGGGAATCATGAGGTTGACGAGGAATAGGAAAATGGAGGAGATGGAACAGCGAGCAGAGGAAGGTGAGGCTTTGGGCACAACCTGGGCCGGGAGGAGCAAGATGCCATCTGCCGCCATGAGTAGAACAAAGGCAGTGATGGAGGATGGAACTGCTGCACCGTGACTGACTTTATCATCACCTCCTCCTCCTCCTCTATCATCACAAAAAGGATTGGAGTAGCTGACAACAACAGCTACTCGAAGTGTCTCCGGTAGTAGATATCTTAGTCGAGTCACTTCTTTTGTTCCAAATAGAAGAAGAAGAAACAAATTTTAGGATCTCACAGATGATGTGGATCCTAGAGAGAGTCTTCAAAATAAATCACTGGCATTATTGCTTTAAATTGTGTATTTCTTTTTCTCTTTTTTTGGCTTACATTTTTAATTATTGAAGCCAGTCAGGTGTGTTAATTTTCTGCACTAATTTTGCCCATATTTTATGGTGGCCTGCTTCTTGGGATTCAAATCCACAACATACCAAGTGCAACAATTAAACACTATATATATATAGCACTAGCATGATATTTAAAGAACTTAACCCAAAAAAACAACTTGAGCTAATATTATTATGCCAAACTTGGTAATCAATATACAACATTATTACAATGTTTTCGATAATACTAAAAAAATATTATAACTCAGTATTACATTATAATATTTTTTGATATTACTAAAAAATATCGTAACAAAGTATAAAAATATTATAACTGGACTGATCGACCCCATCGATCCGTGATTTAATGTTGGGCTAATGTGCTAAATTCTTATTAGACTTGTATTGGGAGTCTTTCCAATGATTAATAAATACTTAAGATAATAATAATATTATATATAAAGAGAGAATTATTTTTTGTCTGACTTTTCTTTTTGATTAAAATATCGAATTTGAGTTCGGCGATTTTTTAATTTATTAGATTATACTCGTTGACTAAATTGTAAAGTCAATTTAATACATTACAATTTAATAAATATATTAAAAATTGTCAAGTCAATGGAAAAAAAAAACGTGATGTATTTTATTAAATCTAAAATTGGAATCCCAACTAACCTTTTGATATCTTCATGATGTGATAGACGGTTGATCACATCATCCACCATGTCGTCATCGTTACATCATCGGCCCCCCGTCGTACAAATATACGAGTATGCAATACGGCAAACACGCGTATGTATTCGGTGGATGGATGTATCGCTACGAAACTTCCCCCTTCACTTATGACCTTTCCGCTTTCGCCGTTTCTTCGTCGAAACCGCGTGCGGGAAGGAGCGGATGACGACGGCCCGAAGAATTTCTATAAGAGCGCGCTTCCTCCCCACCTCCAATCCGGTGCTGCTTCTTGCGATCGGATTGTTCTTTTCCTCCTTCCCTCGGCGATCCGATCGGTTCGGGGTTGCTGCAGGGGCATTAGGTCTGCGTTCATGGCCTCGAAGCGGATCTTGAAGGAGCTCAAGGACCTCCAGAAGGATCCTCCCACGTCCTGCAGCGCAGGTAACCTCGCCGGATCCAGAAAGTTTTGCCCTTTTTCCCCTTTTGTTTTGTGATGAGCTGTTGGGGTTTTCGACCCGGACTCGTATGGTGGGGGTGGAGCTTTTGTTGGTGTTAGAGATGCCACATTCTAAGAATTACCTGAGTTTGCTAGATATGAAATGATTCGACTTCACTATTTTCTCGCGTTGCATGTGGTGATTTAGGGAATTGAGCCGGAAACCTTGTCGTGGTTCATAATATGATTTTTGGACTTGTGTTTGTGGTGTCTGGTCTTATAGCAGTTACCAAATTTCAGACCGAAGTAAGATAAGGCAACCTATATTTTTCCCGGTGGCAGAATGTTTTGTCTTGAGATGGTCGACGCTCAGCTTTTGCAGGATTAGGTGTAGACTTTACGGAAATGGGATATAATGTGAAAGGGTTGGTTGTCTACTATGGTCGCTTTATGGCTGTTCTTTCAGATTGTTATTTGTCAATATTGATTATTTCAAGAATTCAATGGTTTATTGCTTTTGGTTGTGGTTGCTTATTCGCCTTTTGATTTCATATCGTTTCATGCATAGGCAATATGCTAGATCTTATCATAAAAGTAACAACGAAACATGTTGTTCTAGTGCGGTTGGTTCAGGGGAAAGCGAGGACTTCTGTCAAGGTTGTCAAAAATAAAAAATATTGATCTTGTGCTTATATGTATTTCTATATATATTTTTGCTTGAATGATAATGTTAATCTAAGTAGATGATTAATTTTATTCCATATGTTGATACATTAGCATGGGTTACCTATTATGAATTCCTTAACCATTCTTTAACCTCACTACTTAATGGCTCTGCTTTTAGTGACAATAAACTAGTTTTTGTTGTCGTGTCGAGTATGGATCTAGTTTATATGCTCTCTCTCCCAATTGTTCTTCATGGGTATTTTTTAATTTAATGGCACATGTCTTGTCTTAAATTATTGTGGACCTTCTTTTTATATACTTGAAATGAATAAAAAGGGATATGCTTGATAATATCCGAGTAGTCATCTTTTTATTTAGTGCATGGTTAATCCATTGAGATGAAATTTGTAGATACCCATGGCAGGAAAGGATCCATGTAGCTGAAGCCTAAATAGTTGGAACCTTATGGCTTATTATTAATTGATCCATTTGGATGCTCACAAGCATCTTAGAGTTTATCAAACGTAGATCACTAACTAAAAACCCTTATTTTGAGCTTGATAGTTTAGTCAATTCTTGTGATCATAATGCTTAGATGTGGGTGAAGCTTAAACTTGGAATTTACTGGTAACTTCATCTCGACATGACTTTGACGTTTATTATTTTTCCATAAGTTGCATTCTTTTGGAATTTACAGGTCCTGTGGCAGAAGACATGTTTCACTGGCAAGCAACAATAATGGGTCCTCCGGATAGTCCTTATGCTGGGGGTGTCTTTCTAGTCACCATCCACTTTCCTCCTGATTATCCATTCAAACCACCTAAGGTACTGCATCATTAAGCTTCTTGATATGTCTTGTCGTTTAGAGTTACTTTTGTTTTCGGAGGGTGCAACTATAACAACTCTTTTTTCTTGTTAATATTGGATGTTAAACTGGTTTGCTTTTTGTTTTCCAAACCTCTGACTAAACACGAATGTAGAAATAGGCTAGGAGGTAAGGAGCACCGGATACCATATATTGGAAGGGCACAATGCATATACACCCTGCTACAAATATTAAAAAATGGATGTTATTTGGCATGGATATGTTTATAAGAAAGAGAAAAAGAAAAGTTCATGAGTTCTATGATTGACTTGACATCATCTTTGAGCTATTGGATGTGGTAATCACAACCTATGACAAGTGATTAACATCCCTAGCTTGTTTATCAAGAAAAACAAGTTTCCTCTGATAACAAAATGCTCTCCAAGAAGAATATAGCACAAAGGGTGTAGTACAAAATTGATAATTATAAACCCATTGGCCATGTGTAACAAGTTAATATACACTGCTACAAGATTTGGAGGAAAAAAATCTAAAGCCAATCTATAAACTTGTTAGTCATGAGAGTTTATCAATGATTAGTGGTGTTCCTCAAATTTTCTGAAGCACAGACTCGAGAAAGGCATTCAAAGTCGAAGCATATGTATCTTCTCATCATTTAGAGCTTGAACACCAAAACAAATTTCGACAGGTTCTGCAAGTCTACTGTAAAATAGATGATAGTTGTCAACAATCACCCTATGAGGACTATTCTTCCAATAAGGATGTTATATGATTTTTCTGATTATATTTAGAAAAACAGAATTAGACGGATCATGAGAATTTTATAGGCAATATCAACAAATGAAGCAGGAAAGCCACTTGGACCCAACTTTAAGAAACATTCCTGTCCCAGCTACTGTAGCTTGTTGTTGGAATATGGTAGCAGTCAGGGTGCACTTCCCATAATACTCACCACCGTAAATTAGTAGTGGAAAAGAAAGAAAGGGATAAGCATCATTTGTTTTGATTTAGTGTTGCATTATTTCTAATGGTATAATGGGTATGCCAGGACTTGGCCTGTGTATGGAGATTAAGTAATTTGTGCCTTGATTAAATACTTAACAATACACATATCACAGTTAAAATAAGCAGTGATTTCGGTTCCCTTAAGCCTCAAATCTGTACTATGCAGGTAGCATTCAGGACAAAGGTCTTCCATCCAAATATTAACAGCAATGGCAGCATTTGTCTTGACATCTTGAAGGAGCAGTGGAGTCCTGCGTTGACAATCTCTAAGGTTATTAAATTTTGTGCATATTCTTTCATGGTCAAAATTTATTGTAGATTAACATTTAACGGGTGTTTTATAGCATTAAAATTTTCCAGGATCTAAGTGGCAGTATTCAGTCATAGCATAATTTGGCAAACTATTCAACAGCATCTGTTAAATAGAAGTATTTTTTGGAGATTTCTGTGTGTGGCATAAATTCAAGCATCGGTTGTTATCTTTTAGTAATCGTGTCAGTGAGAGTAATTGCCATTGATTATTAATGACTTGGTGAGATGTGATCGGTTGCTGATGTTCATTATTTTCTTTTCTTTGATCGTCTCATGGTATGCTAATTGATTACAACAAACCGGTCTCCATTTCTCCTTGTGAAAATCTGGATGTAGGTCGATTCGGCTGCGATAACAACCTGCGTCCAACATTGTCGTTTGCTGTTCTTCCATATGATACTTTTTGTAAGTGAAGGATAAGACCGATAAAAAATAACTGATGCTTGATATTTGCTTTGGTGTTCTTTCAGGTGTTGCTTTCCATCTGTTCTCTTTTGACAGACCCAAACCCCGATGATCCTTTGGTCCCAGAGATTGCACACATGTACAAAACTGATCGGACCAAGTATGAGGCTTCCGCGAGGAGCTGGACCCAGAAGTATGCAATGGGTTAGTCATGTAGCAGCTAGGATCTGTTGGGGCTGTATCCTTCCTTGGACATGCTGTGAATCATGTCTGCTATCTGTTGTTTCAAGGAGTAGAAGAGTCCCAATTGTGCTCTCTATAAACAAGAAAATTAATCAAACAGAACTTGTCGCTGCATTTGAGATGTTTGCACTGTTGCTCTCTGCTGCCTTACGGGCTTGAGTCTATGTAAAATTGAACCTTTTGAGAAAACCCAGCTGTGAGGCTCTTAAGAGATTCCCTTCCCTCTGTGCCGCAACCATCATTTTCAAGATCTGTATGGGATCAGAGTACGCAGAGATGGCCATCACCATGGAGAGGGCTTCAAGATGCCATCTGAATGTGCGCTGATCCAGTGAGATTGATGGCATTGGTTGCTTTCAAGCTTAAACATTACAAAGGTTGTATCCATTGTTTGCAAGCAATCATATAGTTGTTGTCGAGGAGTGTCGCATGTGTGCTGGTCCCGTACCGATTATTGGTTGGTATGAGGAGGAGAAGAGAAGGGTATGGCGGAGGAGGAAGGTGATAAAAAGAAAAAAATAAATATAGTAAGGAAAATGAGGAAGTGATCGTATTAACGTAGCAAGGGAGGAAGAATGGGAAAGGAGAAGAGGAAAAAAAATTAGGAATGTCAAATAATAGCGTACTAGGAGTGGTTAGCGTACTAGGAGTGGTTAGCTGGTTGCGAACAATAGTGGCGATGCAATATCGATTTCATATGCCCCATGAGAAGAAGTCTCATGTTTACGAGCCCTAATCGTTATTTTAGCTTTTGTTATATTGAATTTGATTGAATCGCTTGAAACGATAATCATTTATGTATTGATTCACATCTCGATCGGTAGGGATGCTCATATCATGTGATATAATTTTTTTACATTTAATTAAACAAATGTTATGATATTTTTAGAGCATTGACATCCTCATCGAGAATCAAATGTAAGCTCAATGTGATTATTAATTTATTAAGTCTCGACTAACATATTTAAGTCCAACTAAAAATTTTTATTAGCTAATTCAAGTATTCAATCATTTTTTAATATCAGATTAAATTAGGGTGTTATAGTAATAATCCCTTCTTCACTTGGCCGGAGAGATCAAAAAGAAAAAAAAAGTTTGATGTTATTTTGCTCTCTTTACATCGATCACGTCGAATCCTTCTCCTTTTTCTCTCTGTTGGTCTCGATGAACAGTATGATATGATCGAGTGAATAAGTCATGTCGCCACGATTTCATATTGGATACCATCGCACATGCGGATATTTTATAACCCACGTGGAGCACGTGCCACGTGTCGAAGCTTGCAGCGTGGGCGGGTGGGGGATGGGGAGCCGTCAGAAAAGCCCACCAAAGAATCTAATCACTGCCCGTAGCAAAGCCATCAGTTTCGGGTACCAAAACGTTCCACCCAACCGAACGATGTCCCACGGTTTCCACGTACTGTAGGACGCCACGTAAGATGGGCGCGGCCAACGGTTGACGGCGACTCAGGAGAGGAACGGAATCCACCAGCCCTCTCGGGAAACCGCCCGCCACGTCTCGGCCACATGCGGCCGGCCGGGAGGCATCGACACGCGTCCGTCTTGAGGCGGGCGCCGGTGTGTCGCCTTCTGCCACCGTCAGTGTGGCGGTGGTGGGTTGTGGTCCCGGCGCCGACCGGCCGCTGCCGGTGTGCCCTGTCGCAGTCTCGGCCACCGAGCCCACTTCCCGCTTTGCTATACAATATATATATTTGCTTTATGTTCTTCTCTCTGGTATTCTAATTCCTTGTTATCGGAATTATATTTTAAATACTCAGAGGAGCAGTAATTAGATTAAGATTAAGATGTAGATTTGAGATTTAAATAAAAAAATATTATTGTAAATTTATAGTTTGGACAAAGAGAGATATAGCTCTTGATTATAAGTTATCAATGATGGATTTCCAATTCGAACTTGATTAGTGTTTGTTCAACAAGTAGTTGGATTCATTTGGTAATCGGAATCTAATCATAGTATTTTTTTGAATATAATTAAATTTTTATCTAGAAACTAAGAAAATATAAATCATTCAAAGCTCTACAATCGGATAATACCTTATTAGCTTAGCCAAACTAATCTTAAAATGTGCAATTTGGTGACTCAATGCAGCAAGCAAATTGATGTTTCCATTGTCATACAAGAGAAAGAATCAACTCAGATGGATATTATGCTCTCTCTATTTATTATAACAAATAGAGGAGCACGAAGATTATTTTCTTCCTTGGCATCATTAATTACCCGTTCATTATTAAGCAAAAAATAAAGCAACATTAATTGTACATGTGGATATATTTAAAATGATGTGGATATATAGTGGACTAATTATATATTACCTCCAC
>LVTN01000979.1:57718-71264 GCA_001649415.1 Musa itinerans | reverse complement strand
TTCGGGGTTGCTGCAGGGGCATTAGGTCTGCGTTCATGGCCTCGAAGCGGATCTTGAAGGAGCTCAAGGACCTCCAGAAGGATCCTCCCACGTCCTGCAGCGCAGGTAACCTCGCCGGATCCAGAAAGTTTTGCCCTTTTTCCCCTTTTGTTTTGTGATGAGCTGTTGGGGTTTTCGACCCGGACTCGTATGGTGGGGGTGGAGCTTTTGTTGGTGTTAAAGCTGCCACATTCTAAGAATTACCTGAGTTTGCTAGATATGAAATGATTCGACTTCACTATTTTCTCGCGTTGCATGTGGTGATTTAGGGAATTGAGCCGGAAACCTTGTCGTGGTTCATAATATGATTTTTGGACTTGTGTTTGTGGTGTCTGGTCTTATAGCAGTTACCAAATTTCAGACCGAAGTAAGATAAGGCAACCTATATTTTTCCCGGTGGCAGAATGTTTTGTCTTGAGATGGTCGACGCTCAGCTTTTGCAGGATTAGGTGTAGACTTTACGGAAATGGGATATAATGTGAAAGGGTTGGTTGTCTACTATGGTCGCTTTATGGCTGTTCTTTCAGATTGTTATTTGTCAATATTGATTATTTCAAGAATTCAATGGTTTATTGCTTTTGGTTGTGGTTGCTTATTCGCCTTTTGATTTCATATCGTTTCATGCATAGGCAATATGCTAGATCTTATCATAAAAGTAACAACGAAACATGTTGTTCTAGTGCGGTTGGTTCAGGGGAAAGCGAGGACTTCTGTCAAGGTTGTCAAAAATAAAAAATATTGATCTTGTGCTTATATGTATATCTATATATATTTTTGCTTGAATGATAATGTTAATCTAAGTAGATGATTAATTTTATTCCATATGTTGATACATTAGCATGGGTTACCTATTATGAATTCCTTAACCATTCTTTAACCTCACTACTTAATGGCTCTGCTTTTAGTGACAATAAACTAGTTTTTGTTGTTGTGTCGAGTATGGATCTAGTTTATATGCTCTCTCTCCCAATTGTTCTTCATGGGTATTTTTTAATTTAATGGCACATGTCTTGTCTTAAATTATTGTGGACCTTCTTTTTATATACTTGAAATGAATAAAAAGGGATATGCTTGATAATATCCGAGTAGTCATCTTTTTATTTAGTGCATGGTTAATCCATTGAGATGAAATTTGTAGATACCCATGGCAGGAAAGGATCCATGTAGCTGAAGCCTAAATAGTTGGAACCTTATGGCTTATTATTAATTGATCCATTTGGATGCTCACAAGCATCTTAGAGTTTATCAAACGTAGATCACTAACTAAAAACCCTTATTTTGAGCTTGATAGTTTAGTCAATTCTTGTGATCATAATGCTTAGATGTGGGTGAAGCTTAAACTTGGAATTTACTGGTAACTTCATCTCGACATGACTTTGACGTTTATTATTTTTCCATAAGTTGCATTCTTTTGGAATTTACAGGTCCTGTGGCAGAAGACATGTTTCACTGGCAAGCAACAATAATGGGTCCTCCGGATAGTCCTTATGCTGGGGGTGTCTTTCTAGTCACCATCCACTTTCCTCCTGATTATCCATTCAAACCACCTAAGGTACTGCATCATTAAGCTTCTTGATATGTCTTGTCGTTTAGAGTTACTTTTGTTTTCGGAGGGTGCAACTATAACAACTCTTTTTTCTTGTTAATATTGGATGTTAAACTGGTTTGCTTTTTGTTTTCCAAACCTCTGACTAAACACGAATGTAGAAATAGGCTAGGAGGTAAGGAGCACCGGATACCATATATTGGAAGGGCACAATGCATATACACCCTGCTACAAATATTAAAAAATGGATGTTATTTGGCATGGATATGTTTATAAGAAAGAGAAAAAGAAAAGTTCATGAGTTCTATGATTGACTTGACATCATCTTTGAGCTATTGGATGTGGTAATCACAACCTATGACAAGTGATTAACATCCCTAGCTTGTTTATCAAGAAAAACAAGTTTCCTCTGATAACAAAATGCTCTCCAAGAAGAATATAGCACAAAGGGTGTAGTACAAAATTGATAATTATAAACCCATTGGCCATGTGTAACAAGTTAATATACACTGCTACAAGATTTGGAGGAAAAAAATCTAAAGCCAATCTATAAACTTGTTAGTCATGAGAGTTTATCAATGACTAGTGGTGTTCCTCAAATTTTCTGAAGCACAGACTCGAGAAAGGCATTCAAAGTCGAAGCATATGTATCTTCTCATCATTTAGAGCTTGAACACCAAAACAAATTTCGACAGGTTCTGCAAGTCTACTGTAAAATAGATGATAGTTGTCAACAATCACCCTATGAGGACTATTCTTCCAATAAGGATGTTATATGATTTTTCTGATTATATTTAGAAAAACAGAATTAGACGGATCATGAGAATTTTATAGGCAATATCAACAAATGAAGCAGGAAAGCCACTTGGACCCAACTTTAAGAAACATTCCTGTCCCAGCTACTGTAGCTTGTTGGAATATGGTAGCAGTCAGGGTGCACTTCCCATAATACTCACCACCGTAAATTAGTAGTGGAAAAGAAAGAAAAGGGATAAGCATCATTTGTTTTGATTTAGTGTTGCATTATTTCTAATGGTATAATGGGTATGCCAGGACTTGGCCTGTGTATGGAGATTAAGTAATTTGTGCCTTGATTAAATACTTAACAATACACATATCACAGTTAAAATAAGCAGTGATTTCGGTTCCCTTAAGCCTCAAATCTGTACTATGCAGGTAGCATTCAGGACAAAGGTCTTCCATCCAAATATTAACAGCAATGGCAGCATTTGTCTTGACATCTTGAAGGAGCAGTGGAGTCCTGCGTTGACAATCTCTAAGGTTATTAAATTTTGTGCATATTCTTTCATGGTCAAAATTTATTGTAGATTAACATTTAACGGGTGTTTTATAGCATTAAAATTTTCCAGGATCTAAGTGGCAGTATTCAGTCATAGCATAATTTGGCAAACTATTCAACAGCATCTGTTAAATAGAAGTATTTTTTGGAGATTTCTGTGTGTGGCATAAATTCAAGCATTGGTTGTTATCTTTTAGTAATCGTGTCAGTGAGAGTAATTGCCATTGATTATTAATGACTTGGTGAGATGTGATCGGTTGCTGATGTTCATTATTTTCTTTTCTTTGATCGTCTCATGGTATGCTAATTGATTACAACAAACCGGTCTCCATTTCTCCTTGTGAAAATCTGGATGTAGGTCGATTCGGCTGCGATAACAACCTGCGTCCAACATTGTCGTTTGCTGTTCTTCCATATGATACTTTTTGTAAGTGAAGGATAAGACCGATAAAAAATAACTGATGCTTGATATTTGCTTTGGTGTTCTTTCAGGTGTTGCTTTCCATCTGTTCTCTTTTGACAGACCCAAACCCCGATGATCCTTTGGTCCCAGAGATTGCACACATGTACAAAACTGATCGGACCAAGTATGAGGCTTCCGCGAGGAGCTGGACCCAGAAGTATGCAATGGGTTAGTCATGTAGCAGCTAGGATCTGTTGGGGCTGTATCCTTCCTTGGACATGCTGTGAATCATGTCTGCTATCTGTTGTTTCAAGGAGTAGAAGAGTCCCAATTGTGCTCTCTATAAACAAGAAAATTAATCAAACAGAACTTGTCGCTGCATTTGAGATGTTTGCACTGTTGCTCTCTGCTGCCTTACGGGCTTGAGTCTATGTAAAATTGAACCTTTTGAGAAAACCCAGCTGTGAGGCTCTTAAGAGATTCCCTTCCCTCTGTGCCGCAACCATCATTTTCAAGATCTGTATGGGATCAGAGTACGCAGAGATGGCCATCACCATGGAGAGGGCTTCAAGATGCCATCTGAATGTGCGCTGATCCAGTGAGATTGATGGCATTGGTTGCTTTCAAGCTTAAACATTACAAAGGTTGTATCCATTGTTTGCAAGCAATCATATAGTTGTTGTCGAGGAGTGTCGCATGTGTGCTGGTCCCGTACCGATTATTGGTTGGTATGAGGAGGAGAAGAGAAGGGTATGGCGGAGGAGGAAGGTGATAAAAAGAAAAAAATAAATATAGTAAGGAAAATGAGGAAGTGATCGTATTAACGTAGCAAGGGAGGAAGAATGGGAAAGGAGAAGAGGAAAAAAAATTAGGAATGTCAAATAATAGCGTACTAGGAGTGGTTAGCGTACTAGGAGTGGTTAGCTGGTTGCGAACAATAGTGACGATGCAATATCGATTTCATATGCCCCATGAGAAGAAGTCTCATGTTTACGAGCCCTAATCGTTATTTTAGCTTTTGTTATATTGAATTTGATTGAATCGCTTGAAACGATAATCATTTATGTATCGATTCACATCTCGATCAGTAGAGATGCTCATGTCATGTGATATAATTTTTTTACATTTAATTAAACAAATGTTATGATATTTTTAGAGCATTGACATCCTCATCGAGAATCAAATATAAGCTCAATGTGATTATTAATTTATTAAGTCTCGACTAACATATTTAAGTCCAACTAAAAATTTTTATTAGCTAATTCAAGTATTCAATCATTTTTTAATATGAGATTAAATTAGGGTGTTATAGTAATAATCCCTTCTTCACTTGGCCGGAGAGATCAAAAAGAAAAAAAAAGTTTGATGTTATTTTGCTCTCTTTACGTCGATCACGTCGAATCCTTCTCCTTTTTCTCTCTGTTGGTCTCGATGAACAGGATGATATGATCGAGTGAATAAGTCATGTCGCCATGATTTCATATTGGATACCATCGCACATGCGGGTATTTTATAACCCACGTGGAGCACGTGCCACGTGTCGAAGCTTGCAGCGTGGGCGGGTGGGGGTGGGGGACGGGGAGCCGTTAGAAAAGCCCACCAAAGAATCTAATCACTACCCGTACCAAAGCCATCAGTTTCGGGTACCAAAACGTTCCACCCAACCGAACGATGTCCCACGGTTTCCACGTACTGTAGGACGCCACGTAAGATGGGCGCGGTCAACTGTTGACGGCGACTCGGGAGAGGGACGGAATCCACCAGCCCTCTCGGGAAACCGCCCGCCACGTCTCGGCCACATGCGGCCGGCCGGGAGGCATCGACACGCGTCCGTCTTGAGGCGGGCGCCGGTGTGTCGCCTTCTGCCACCGTCAGTGTGGCGGTGGTGGGTTGTGGTCCCGGCGCCGACCGGCCGCTGCCGGTGTGCCCTGTCGCAGTCTCGGCCACCGAGCCCACTTCCCGCTTTGCTATACAATATATATATTTGCTTTATGTTCTTCTCTCTGGTATTCTAATTCCTTGTTATCGGAATTATATTTTAAATACTCAGAGGAGCAGTAATTAGATTAAGATTAAGATGTAGATTTGAGATTTAAATAAAAAAATATTATTGTAAATTTATAGTTTGGACAAAGAGAGATATAGCTCTTGATTATAAGTTATCAATGATGGATTTCCAATTCGAACTTGATTAGTGTTTGTTCAACAAGTAGTTGGATTCATTTGGTAATCGGAATCTAATCATAGTATTTTTTTGAATATAATTAAATTTTTATCTAGAAACTAAGAAAATATAAATCATTCAAAGCTCTACAATTGGATAATACCTTATTAGCTTAGCCAAACTAATCTTAAAATGTGCAATTTGGTGACTCAATGCAGCAAGCAAATTGATGTTTCCATTGTCATACAAGAGAAAGAATCAACTCAGATGGATATTATGCTCTCTCTATTTATTATAACAAATAGAGGAGCACGAAGATTATTTTCTTCCTTGGCATCATTAATTACCCGTTCATTATTAAGCAAAAAATAAAGCAACATTAATTGTACATGTGGATATATTTAAAATGATGTGGATATATAGTGGACTAATTATATATTACCTCCACAGTTAGTTATCTTTAGTATCCTAGTCCCTACACCTTAAAAAGTTACATTGACATCTCTATAGTTATAAAAGTGAAACATTTAGGTTCATTTACCTTAATGTCGTCGATCTTACCAATGAAAACATGAAAATAAAGAGTAAAAAAATAATTTTAATATTTCAGTTGATGGTGACGGATGATGGGTCGTTGGGGACCACAGGTGGCTATTGTAGATGAGGAGAGTGACAACAAAATATAAGTGTTGTTTTGCATCTACGTTGACATTGACATAGTTATCGAGCGGCCCTTTCGTCACTCTACATATGCGTTGAAAGAGCCGCTCGATATCTACATCAGTACTGACATAGATGTAGAGTGATAATTGTTTAACATCTACATTAGTGCCCTTTCGTCGCTCGACGACTACGTTAGCATCGATGTAAATGTAGAGCGACTTTTATCTCTCGTCACTGCTCTCCTCATCTATATTATTTACCTATAGCCTCCAGCGATTTTCTCAACTACATGAGGAAATCTCGCTGGACAGATAAGGGAAATCCTCTCTTCCTACATGTATAAATAAGACATTGTATTTAACCATTTAATGCGTGCTTTTATCATTACAATTTAACTTATCATGGTATCAAAGCCACTACTGCCTTCGAGCAAGTTTTATCCCTTCTTCCTCACCGACTGCTGCTCCTTCCTCCAACGACTTTAACTCTAGAGCTACCGTCAAATCCACCATCAGGCTTAGGTGCAACACCACCAACAACTATGTTCTTGCACTATTGCTCCTCTCCGTTGCTGCATTCTTGCACTCTAGCCTTTGAAGCCGTAGCTCCGACGATGAAGTCATCAGACAACCTCTAAAGTCCTTGAGCTCCACCACTATCGCACCAGCTCCAACGAGTAGCGATGCCACCCCTCTTCGCCTATCAAAGAGATGTTGCTGTCCTTTCATGAATAAGATCTTGCCAATCATAGAGACACTATTGAAATCTTGGGCTGCAACCTACTGCCAACACCTTTCGTAGATCAAAGCTCAGAGTGTGCCATTGCATCAGAAGCCTAGAAGTTGGATGACGTTCACATCGCAGCAGAAGCCTAGAAGTCAGATAATGTTCACATGGTGAATTCGACAGATGGTGGCCAATTAGTTGGTTCTGCCGAACGTAAGCATCGGTATATAGTTAAAACTAGTCTCACACTTCTACATCAGGCATCAATGCCACCAACTTTTTGGTCAGCAGCCTTTCAAACTACAGTCTATCTCATTAATCGTATGCTCACTCCAGTCCTCCAATACCAGTCACCATTTGAAAAACTATTCCACAAGTCTCCAAACCTTTAGAAACTCAAAGTCTTTGGTTGTCTATGTTATTTATGGCTACGTCTTTATGCCTTACATAAGCTAACACCATGATCTAAGCCTTGTAAAGTCTTTATATCACGCTACGTTATTTTTGTAAAGTCTTCTTTTCCTTTTTGAAATCATAAGCATCCTACCATGCAAGCTACTCTAACAAACATGCATCACTGGAGTATCCCTCCGAGCCCATCACACGAACCTCCCACAACACCATCCAGTCCTTACCCTTAGGATCAGCATACTCCTCCAGTTCAACCACTCCTCATTCCCTCCATTATTCCTCTCTAATCATTGTAGCAATCGTGCTCAAGAAGAAGCATGGTCCACTACACCTTATCACAGTCATCTCTGATTCTCTTTCTATAGCTATTGACTTACATGCTCCTATAGATATATATCCTCAAAATGTCTTCATTATCTACCTCTAACACTCCAGTTATTGTTCCTACAAGAAATTATAGCACTTCTCAACATACAAGCCTTATCATCATCAATGCTGCAGCACTAATCTCCTTCAAATTATCAAAAGGTGATAATTACACATCATGACGTGCATAATTTTCTAATCTCATATTTGGATATGATTTACTAGGTTGTTGGGCTAACAACCCACGAGTTCAGCCTATAGTTGACTTTAATAGCCAATAGCCCATCTCCCTTTTAATCTAACCCTATATCTAATAAGGGAGGTGTGGTGGCTATGAAAAAGAGGGAGAAAACTACAACGGTAACTTGATTCAAAAAAAGAGGAGAAAAGGACAGAAAAACAAGAGAAGGAAAAGGAAGAAGACAAGGATAACATAGAGAGACTGTTCTCAATCATCTAAGCAATGTTCTCATCTCAAGTTAAATCAGATATATAGTAGATTCTTGTTGTGATTACTTAGGGAGAATTTAGATATTGTGCACAGTGACGTAATCCTTGTATCTCAATTATTCTCTTGATATTGTTGCTTGGGTTTTAGGCAAAAGACTTTGAGATTTATATATTTATTATTCTTATAATGGATTATTTCTAGTTTGCCTCGTGGTCTTTACCCTTTACGTTGGAGGGATTTTTTACATAAATCTTGGTGTTCTATTTGATTGTGATTTTTATTTAATTTCGTTGTGTGTTATAGCCTAATTATATTTGTTTGTATACAAAGTTTATTTATTTTTATATCCCATCAACTGGTATCAGAGTAGGGTTTTGGTGATTTAATTTTTTTGTGTTTGAACATAGAGGCCGGTAGTGTTTTTCGCATGATTAGCCTGAATGGAAACAATTAGATAATATGGAAACTAAGAATGAAAGATTTCTTGTATTGCAAAGATTTATATAGACTTTTGTAGGGGGATAGTGCAAAACTCGCAACTATGACAGATGATGAGTGGAAGAGGTTAGATCGAAAAACAGTTGAGTTTATTCGATAGTGGCTTAGTGATATTGTCTTTCACCACGTTTCTACTGAAAGTTCTACATATTCTCTTTGGAAAAAGTTGGAAAGTCTCTATGAAAGAAAAATAACTGGCAACAAAGCTTTCTTGATCAGAAAACTTGTGAACCTGAAATATAAAGAGGGTGCTCCATTGTTGAGTATTTGAATAAAATGTAGAGTATCACTAACCAGTTATCCTCTATGAAAAATGTCTCTTGATGATGAATTGCAGGCATTGGTACTTCTCAATTCATTACTAGAAAGTTAGGAGACATTGGTACTTCTCAATTCATTATTAGAAAGTTGGGAGACATTGGTGGTTTCCCTCAGTAATTCTACGCTCGATGGTGTCGTCACAATGAGTCAAGTAATAAGCAATTTGTTGAATGAGGAGTTGAGAAGAAAGAATTCATCAATATTTTAGAATGATTCACAGGCACTTATCTCAGAGAATATAGGAAGGTTAAAGTCCAAGAATAGAAGCAGTTCACGCATGAGTAGAAGCAAGTCAAGATCAAGAAAAGATATTGTTTGCTATAACTGCGGTGAGAAATGATATTACAAAAACCAATACAAGTAACCTAATAAGAGCAAAAAAAAAAGGAAAAAGAAGTGGAGTCTACAGAGTCAAAATATAATACTACAACTATAGTACAGGGTAGTGATTATTTGATTTTCTCCTTCCGATGATATTTTTTCTTGTGTGTGTCAGGATCTTGAGTGGGTAATTAACATAGGTGCTTCTTATTATACTACACCACGGAGAAAGTTTTTTGCTACCTATAGGTCTAGAAATTTTGGTATTATCAAGATGGGCAATATGACATTGCAGACATCATTGGCATAGGTGATATCCACATAAAGACCAACTTTGGCTGCAAGTTGGTATTTAAGGATATGAGCATGTGATTGACTTGAGGCTAAATTTAATTTCAATTGGAAGATTAGATGATAAAGACTCTGATAGCATATTTCACATAGAGCAATAGAAGCTCAGTAAGGGTTCTCTTATTGTGGCTAGTGGAAAGAAATGTCACACCTTATACAAGTTGTAGGCTAAAGCTTGTTGTGAGCAGTTAAGTGGTATAGAGAAAGACTTCAGCATGAAGTTATGGCATTGGCGACTAGGACACATGAGCGAGAAGGGGCTGCAAGCTCTTTCCAAGATAGAGATATTACCAAACCTCAGAGGTACATGTTTGAACCCTTGTATTGATTATTTAGCTGGTAAACAACATAGAGTTTCATTTGCTAGTCCTGCTTTGTCTAGAAAAATACATACCTTAGACCATGTTTATATAGATGTATGTGGTCCTTTGAGGACAAAAACTCCTAGTGGATCTACTAATATTCCTAATATTAATGGTGCACTTTATTTTGTCACTTTTATAGATAATTTTTCCAAAAAAGTTTGGGCCTATGCTATGAAGACCAAAGATCAGGTTATTAATGTCTTCAAAGAGTTTCATGCTAAAGTTGAAAGGGAGATAGAAAGGCAATTGAAATGCATAAGATCAAATAATGATAGTGAGTATATAGGATTGTTTAATGACTATTGCAGGTCACATGACATCTAACATGAGATGACAATTCCTGGTACACCTCAGTATAATGCTATTGCATAGAGGATGAATCGTACCATCATGGAAAAGATCATATGTATACTTTCACAAGCCAAACTACCCAAAAAGTTTTGGGATGAGGCTTTGAGGACTGTAGTTGATGTGATCAACTTATCACAATGTACAACCATAGATGGTGATGTTGTAGAGCATATATGGTCAGGGAAAGATATTTCCTACAAGCATTTGAGTGTTTGGTTATCGTGTATTTGCACATGTTCCAAACAATGAGAGGTCCAAGTTGGTTGGTAAGACAAAAGAATGTATTTTTCTTGGCTACTCACATGATCAATTTGTTTACAAGCTTTGGGATCTAGAAAAGCAGAAGGTGTTTAAAAGTAGAGATGTGGTCTTATTTGAGGATCAAATATTTGAGGATTTGAAGAAGAAGGCACCAGCCAAGACTTCTGTAGAAGAATTAGCAGATTGTGACATAGTTACTCCTTCAGTATATCAGGGTGATGGGGGAGATGTGCAGGAAGATGATGTAGAGCATAATGTTGATCTACCTGTAGGACATATTGAGTAAGAAGAAGTTGGAGAGCAACTTCCCACATGACCTCAGTTGAGAAGATCTTCTAGACAATGTTAACCTTCCAAAAGATACTCTACAAATGAGTATGTGATGTTTATTGATGCAGGTGAATCAGAGAGTTACTAGGAAGTAGTTGAAAGTGAGTAAAAAAAGAAATAGTTAGTTGATATGCAAGAAGAGATGGATGCTTTGTAGAAGAACCATATATATGATTTAGTACAACTACCAAAGGGAATGAAGGCCTTGAAGAACAAGTGAGTTTTCAGGTTGAAGACTCAAGAATATTGTTCTCAACCAAAGTACAAAGATGGATTGGTTGTAAAAGGCTTTGGTCAAAGTACAACCATATATTTTTTCTCTTGTTGTTAAAATATCTTATATCCGTGTTGCTCTTGGTATTGCTGCTAGCTAGGACTTGGAGGTTGAGCAGTTAGATCTGAAGACATCTTTCCTTTATGATGATTTGGAGGAATAAATTTATATGGAGCAACCAAAAGACTTCAAAGTCAAAGGTAAAAAGAACTTTGTTTGCAAGTTGATGAAGAGCTTGTATAGGCTGAAACAAGCTCCAAGATAGTGATATAGAAAGTTTGATTTATTTATGACTGAAAATGGATACAAAAGAATGACTTCAGATCATTGTATGTATATCAAATGGTTTGGTGAGAATTTTATTATTCTTTTAATTTATGTTGATGACATGCTTATCCTTGGGAAAGATATGTCTACAATTGATAGGTTAAAGAAGGAATTGAGTGAGTCTTTCACAATGAAGGATATGGGGCCAACAAAGTAAATATTGGGGATGTAAATTTCCCATAATAGAAAAAATAAGAAGATTTATTTGTCACAGGAGAAATACATCAAGAATGTATTTGAAATGTTCAGTATGAGCAATGCAAAGCCACTTGGTTCTCCTTTTGCAGGTCACTTCAAGTGATGAGGAGGAGGAAATGTAAACTTATGCTTCAATAGTTGGAAGTTAATGTACGCGATGGTATGTATGAGGCCGGATATCGCATATGTAGGGAGTGTTACTAGCAGATTTCTTACAAATCCAAGCAAAGAGCACTGGGCAGTAGTGAAGTGAATTTTTAGATATCTTAAATGGAGTTCTAAGGTTTATTTAAGCTTTAGAGGTGGACCACCTATGTTGACAAGTTACACAGATATAGATATGACAAGAGATATTGATAAAAGGAAGTCAATATCAGATTTTATACTTTTGTAAGAGGAGTTGCATCATGGCAATCCAGATTACAAATGTGTATTGCTCTCTCCACCATAGAGGCAAAATATATTGCTGTTACAGAGGTTTGCAAAGAAATATTATGAATGAAAGAATTCTTACAAGAATTAGGGTTAAAACAAAAAAATTATGTGGTGAATTATGACAGCCAGAGTGCCATCCATTTGTATAAAAACTTAAATTTTCATTCAAAGTCAAGGCATATAAATGTCAGATACCACTGGATTTGAAATGTACTTGAAGAGAAGCAGTTACAGCTTCAGAAAATTCACACAGATGACAACAAAGTAGATATGTTGATAAAGACCTTACCAAAAGAAAGGAAGGAGATATGTCGACAATTGGTCGATATGGCTTCACATTGATGAGTCATAGGACAACCTCCCTTATAGGTTGAAGGGGGAGGTTATTGGGCTGGCAACCCATGGGTTCAACCCATAGTGGGCTTTAGCAACCAATAGCCCACTTCCCTTTTAATCTAACCCTAGATCTAATAAGGGGGGTGTGGTGGCTGTGAAAAAAATAAAGAAAACTACAGCAACAATGGCAGTAAGCTACAATAACAACTTAATTAAAAAAAGGGAGAAAATGATAAAAAAAGTGAGAGAAGGAAAGGGAAGAAAACAAGGACAACATAGAGAGACTATTCTTAATCATCCAAACAATGTTCTCATCTAAGGTTAGATCAGATCTATAGTAGATTCTTGCTGTGATTACTTAGGGAGAATTTAGATATTGTGCACAGTATCGTAATCCTTGTATCTCAGTTATTCTCTTAAGATTGTTACTTGGGTTTTGAGCAAAAGACTCTGAGATTTATATATTTATTATTCTTATAGTAGATTATCTCTAGTTTGTCTCGTGGTTTTTACTCTTCACATTGGAGGGGTTTTCCATATAAATCTTGGTGTCATATTTGATTGTGATTTTTATTTAATTTCGCTATGTGTTACGACTTATTTGTATTTGTTCGTATACAAACTTTGTTCTTCTTTATATCCCATCATAGGCTACGTTGATAACTCTCTTAATTTTTCACTAGCAATGATTAACATCTCAGGAGACCCCAATCTGGTACCAAATCTAGCCCACAAACTATGGCTACGCCAAGATCGTTTTATCATCTAAGCTATTCAAGCCTCCATCGCGTGATTTGTCGCCCTATTAATATCTTCATGTAAAACTACCTGCTGATTATCTATAACATATCAAAGTTATCATTGATGACTTAGATTTGATAGGTCATTCGCTTAGTAATGAAGAAGTCCTAGTTCATACCCTGAATGGTCTTGGAGATTGTAGGGAAATCTAGGGGCAATATCACATGCACAGCAGAAGAACAAAAAAATAAAAAATATCAGATTTCCCAAAAAAAGGTATTCGTCGACGTGCGAAGATTGGTGCATAAAATCCGTAAAACTAAAAATAGCGTGTGAGATAGTTGTGTTACATAGAGAGATCGTATATC
>LVTN01000979.1:32473-56305 GCA_001649415.1 Musa itinerans | reverse complement strand
ATATATATAAAGTGAGAAAATACCATAATAATAATAAGCAAAAAGACTGTGTCATGTCACACATGTCATCACTCATGTAATTAGCTTGTAGGGCACCTATGACCAATAGAGACGAGTACAAGAAACTAGCAATAGTGATTCGGGCATGCAACTCACTAATAACATTTGAAGAACTTTATAACAAGCTGATTGACTATGAGATGTATTTAAAACGTGAGGATAAGTTGCCCGGACCAACCATCACAGCTCAAGTTAGTCAAAAATCTAAGAGAAAGAGCAACCAATACAATAAGAGTGTCAACAAAGGTCTGGCTAAGCTGTCTCCTGACCATATAGGTTTCCAACAAACCCTCCCTTCATCCACAGTATTTGAGGCATGTCTGCAAACTACAAAAAACTATTTATGGACTTCGTCAAGCTTCAAGAGCATGATATATTGAACTTGACTCGTTTTTGACATCAACGGGCTTCATCAACTCCAAGTCTAATACCTCGTTATTCCTATGACAATAAAATGGAAACATAATATATCTTGTAGTATATGTGGATGATATTATTATCACAGGCAATGATCCTCTAGAGATCCAAGCATTCCTAAAGCAACTAGTTGATCGATTATTCTTCAAAAATCTAGGAACCTTGAGTTACTTTCTAAGAGTGGAAGCAACATTCACATCTTCAAGTCTCCTCCTATCACAAAGAAAGTATATTCAAGACTTATTATCAAAGACAAATATGCAGAACGCAAAAGAGGTTACAACTCCCCTCTCTAATAGTGAATCACTTAAATTATGTGATAGAAGTTTTGCTACGAATTCTACTCAATACCGATAGGAACTTGGCTTTTTATAGTACTTGACTCTCATCCGTCCAAATATCTCATTTGCAATCAATATATTATCATAATTTATGCATCGACCATCTACTACGCATTAGTCTATGGTCAAACGAATTTTGTGATATCTTAAGGGAACCCTCAATCAAGGCTTCTTTCTCCGTAAACATGCCTTGCTTCATCTCCATGCCTTTGTTGATACTGATTGGGCAGGGAACTTTGATGATAGAACATCCATGTAAGGGTATATTATTTTTCTTGAACCTAATCCATTCAATTGGAGTTATAAGAAGCAAAAGATAATCGCACGATCTACGACTAAAGTTGACTATCGTCACTGTTGCTGTTGAACTCAATTGGGTCACAAATCTGCTTAAGAAACTCAACATCAACTCTACATTTCCTCTTACAATATATTATGATAATATTGGAGCTACCTACCTATGTGCCAATCCAGTGTTCTGTTAGGATCAAGAGCGGCACTAAGAGGGGGGGGGGGTGAATTAGTATAGCGGTAAAAATTACGTCGGCTCAAAAATCTTCGTATGTTGAAAACCGAACTCGAAAGATAACTTGAAATCTCGTTCTCGTTCGTATATAAAGTGAAGGTAGTAAGCTATTGAAGAGGTTTGCAGTAAAGATAAATTGCTCAAAGTAAAATGCAAACCAGATTTTAGAGTGGTTCGATCATCATGACCTACATCCACTTCGCCGATTCCTCTTCCGTCGAGGCCACCGGCATCCACTATCAATCCTCTTTTACTAGGCAATGATCAACCTCCTTCTTACACCCCTCTGCTATGAGACAAGCTGCATCTATCATATGGACGGGTATACAGCACACCAGTCTATCCAGTTATCACGATGTCCCTCTCGAGTAACCTATGACCAGGATTATTTAGGATCTGTGTTTAAAGGTGAATCAATCTCATTATTATGATCTCATCACGATCCGATTCCCAATGCACAAATCCAAGGACATCACAATATATATATGCATATATGTAATAGTTCATTTAGAGTGATATATGCCAAAATATAATAAGCAATAAGATTTCGTATCAAGTCATACGTGCCATCACTCACGTGATTGGCTTGTTGGGCACCTATGATTAGCAGAGAGGAGGGCGCTTGATCTCCTTCACTCTCTCCTAGTGATATGTAGGGAAATAGGGATATATGATCTCTCTAGGTGATTGTATATGCAGTTTTAAGTTTCACGAATTTTTGCGCACCAATTTTTGCACGACGACGAATATCTTTTTGGGAAATTGGGGATTTTGTTTTCTATTTTTCTGCTGCGCATGTGATGTCGCCCCTAAGATTTTCCAACATGTGCCACTTGTTGGGTCACTGTTTGGGCCTTTTACTTGGCCAAATATAGTCCAAACTTGGGCCCAATTGGCTCCTAATTGAGTTGGCCCAATTCCAACCCAATTATGTGCTAACTACGAATTTTAAGGCATACACTAAGCTAAATAAGTCTGGTAAGTCTAGGTTTCTTCTAGCGAGCTTCCAGCGATCTTTCGGTGAACTTCTGACGATCTCTCGATAATGTTCCAACGGACTCCTGGCAAGCCCTTGGACTTCTCGGTTAATTCCGACAGAACTTCCGATGAACGTCTGGACTTCCGACGAACTCTCGAACTCCTAACAAAATCTCGTTCTTGACTCCGGGACTTCATTTTGCTTTATGCCTTGATCAATATCGTAGTTAATCCTACACACTTAACCTACTTCGATCTAGATATTTATTACTAAGCTAATCAAAGATTGTCTAGCATGTCATTAGTTCATCAACACCTCATCCAATTCTTCGGCACATCGTCCTTTCTTACGGCCTATTGTCTAATTGGCCAATTGACCTCTGCAACTCTGATTTCCTTAACGTAATTTTCACTCTTCTTGGCTCGATGCTCGATCCCATAGCCCTAGGCCTTTTGTTGATACATCAATTGATCCTCAGCTCAATGTCCAATCTTCTGACATGTTCCACTCTGACCCAATATAATTCTTCCTGCTTTAATTGTCTCTCCCTGATCGAAGCTTCCTACATCACTTAAAACGTAGATCAAATCATAAACACTATCAATTGGTTTCATCATCAAAATCCGAGATTCAACTTTCATAGCTTTGGCATTCAAAGAGAAAGTCTTCTTCTCCAAATCATTCTAATCGTTTATTGGAAGAGAAAACTTTTGAAATCCATTTTCGATGATATTTCATAACTCAAAATCCACAAAAATCAAGAAAATCCTAATTCTAGTTTTCCAATAAGTGTAGTCTATTCCATTGAACATAGGAGGACGTGTGATAGAATAACCCTCATGATTACTGGCAAAAGCCATCTCTCTTAGGTTTTAAACTAAATCGAGAGTAACTTTGCTTTGATACCAATTGTTAGAATCAATACGACACTAAGAGGGGGGGTGGTGGTGGGGGGGGGGGAAGTGAATTAGTGCAGCAATAAAAATTACGTTGATTTGGAAAGTTTTGTTCGACAAAATTATTTCGTCAAAGCCCGTATCGGAAAGTAATGAAAGTAATGACTTCGCATAAATGTAAAGCATAGAGTGTAGATAAGTAATGAAAGAAAGTAGTAAGGAAAGAACACATCGGGTTTATAGTGATTTGGTCATTGTGACCTATGTCCACTTCCAATTCCTCCTCCGTCTAGGTCCTCGGTATCCACTAATGGTCTTCCTTCAATAGGCAAATACCAACCACCTTTTTACAAAACTTTTCTTCTTTTCATGAGTTTAGGAGACAACCCTTACAAGCCTCACACCTCTTATCTAATGATTACAAAGCTGAAGAAAGAGGAGGAGGACCCTTAGCACTTTTATAATACTTTTACACCCCAACACTTAAATATTATTTCATACTTTTTTTGCTCTTTTTGTTACCCTTTCATGCAGAAAGGAGTGGAGTATTTATAGGCCCCAATGGCTTCAAAATTAGAGCAAAAAAGTGTCTCATCTCGGATTTTCGTTGTACTAGGGGTTCCACCGCCCAGTCTGGCAATACTACCACCTAACAAAGCCTTAGAGACTGGGCTCTGGTGGTACCACCGCTTGACAAGGTGGTACCACCGCTTGGTTGTTGGGAAATCTTGGGGGTGACATCACATACGCAGCGGAAGAACATAAAACAAAATCCCCAATTCCCAAAGATATGTTCGTCGTCGTACGAAGATTAGTGCACAAAATCCACGAAACTTAAAACTGCATATAAGATAAAATTTGTTACCTAGGGAGATATTATATCTCTGAATCTTTGCAGATCTCTAGGAGGGGGTGAAGGAGATCAAGCGCCCTCCTCTCTAGCGGTGATCCTATTAGGATCAGGGTCGGCACTAATATGGGGGGTGAATTAGTGCAGCGAAAAACTTTTGTCGGTTCAAAAAGACTTTGTACGAAAATCATTTCGAAAAATTCTTTAACTTGAGATCAAACGAAAGTATAGTTGATGTAAAGGAACGGAGGCAGTTTGCAGTTAAGTTAAAGAGCAGAATGTAAATGCAAACCGAGATTTAGAGTGGTTCGGTCAATCTTGACCTACATCCACTTTTGGCTTCCTCCTCCAACGAGGTCACCAACGTCCACTAGAGACCTTCTTTCAATAGGCGAAGGCCAATCACCTTTTACACCTATCTTCTCCATTTACCGGGTTTAGGAGATAACCCTTACAAGTACTCACACTCATCTTTTACAGATTTCTAACACTTAGAGTAGAGGAGGGAAATCTAAAGAGATTGCATAAGCATTTCTTTATTTTTAAACTCTCTGTGCTTGTGTTTGTTAACCAGGGATGAGAGGGGTATTTATAGGCTTCAAGTTGATTTAAACTTGGAGCCTAAAAACATCTCATCCCGGGTTTCCTGGGTCTGGGCGGTACCACCGCTAGTGTCAGTTTGACACTAACACTATGCTGGGCGGTACCACCACCCAGTCTGGCGGTACCACCGCCTGGCACCCTGTTAGGGGCAGTACCACTGCCCAGACTGGTGGTACCACCGCTTGACATAGTCTTAAAGACTGTGCCATGGCGGTGCCACTTCTTAGGACACTGTTTGGGCCTCTCATTGGGCCCAACACAGTCCTTACATGGGCCCAACTGGCTCCTAATTGGGTTGGCCCAAATCCAAACCTAATTAAGTACTAACTATGATTCCTAAGACATATTGTAAGCTAAACAAGTCCGTAAGTCTAGTTTCTTCCGACGAGCTTCTAACGATCTTCCAACGAACTTCGAACGATCTTTCGGCAATGTTTCGGCGGACTCCAGGCAAGCTCTTGGACTTCACGACGATCTTCTTGGCGAGTTCCGATGAGCTTCTTTGGCAAGCTCCTGGACTTCTCGGCTGGTTCCTATAGAACTTCCGATGAACTCTCGAACTCCTAACGAAATCGCATTGTTAAGATCAAGAACGACACTAAGAAGGGGGGGGGGTGAATTAGTGCAGCGGTAAAAATTACGCCTTGTTATCGTACTCTTACGCCTTGCTATCGTACTCCCGACGAACGTTTGGACTTCCAATGAACTCTTGAACTCCCAACGAAATCGCATCCTTGACTCCGGGACTTCATTTTGCTTTATGCCTTGCTATTGCAGTTAATCCTGCACATGTAAAAATACACTTCGATCTAGACAATTAATACTAAGCATTAATCATATTGTCCGGTATGTCATTGGTCCCTCAACGCTTTGTTCGATTCTTCGACGCATCATCCTCTCTTGCGGCCTATTGCCCAATTGACTAGTTGACTTCGCAACTCCGATATCCTTGGTGCAATATCCGCTCTTCTTGGCCCGATGCCCGAATCCATGGCCTGAAGCCTTCTATCAATATGTCGACCGATCCACCGGCTCGACATCCAATCTTCTAACATGTTTTCTCCTGACCCAACATGATTCTTCTTGCTTTAATTATCTAATCCCGATCGAAGCATCCTGCGTCACTCAAAATGCAGATTAAAACATAAACACTTATCAATTGGTTTCATCATCAAAATCCGAGATTCAATATGTTCCACCCACGTATGAAATATATTGCCATCGACTTTTACTTTGTGCGAGATCAAGTTGTCAAACATTAACTGCGTGTTTCTCATGTACATACGACTAATCAACTAGCAGACTCACTCACGAAGCCTCTCACCCGTAAACTATTTTTGTTGCATCGGTCCAAGATTGACATCCTTAATAGGAGCTCCAATTGTAGGGGCATGATAGTAGTTAAGATTTCCTCAACTGTATGAGGAAATCTCGCTAGACAGTTGAGGGAAATCCTCTCTTTCCACTTGTATAAATAAGATATTGTATTCAACCATTTAATATGTGATTTTATCATTACAATTCAACTTATCAATATCATCATCTACCACCACCGACATCATCTATCACTACCAATTAAAATATTAAAATTATATTTTTACCCTTTGTTTCATATTTTTATTAGTAAAACTGACGACGTTAGGATAAATAGATTTAGATGTTTCACTTTCATAACTATAGAGATGCCAATGTAATTTTTTAAAGTGTAGAGATCGAAATACTAAAAGTAACTAACTATAAGGGGTAATATGTAATTAACCCATATATAGTTAGCATAAAATTTAAGGTATTGATTTGTATTTGCATTATGGTCAAGGAATTTTCTCTTTATAGAGTTAATGCACATGTAAATCTTATATATGGAGAGATGCTAGAGAGATTAACGTTATTTTGGAAAATAAAATATAAAAATATTTTTTTAATTCACATTTAGATCTCATATTGATGAGAGAGTTAAGAACCACTTTTAACCAAAAAGCTAAAGTGGGTTCATCTTAAAAGAAGAAATTGCATGGAAAAATTTGATCCAAGAATAATGCTGTTTGGAGGAGTTCTAATCAAATTCAAACTCTTTTGGTGGATTAAGAATTAGATTTAATTAGAGATTTAAATAAAAAAATTAGAATTAGGATTTATCTTTATAAATACATCTTTAGTCTCAAAGTTTTGATGAGAGAGAGACAAGACACTTAGTGATTTTAGGGTTTCTTTTTAGTGAATCTAGAGAGGATTGAAAGAAGAATTTTTGAATTTTAAACAAGAGCATACAAAAGGGAGCCATGCTTTGAATAGGAATAACTCAAGAATATTATAATTAATCTCATATATTGAATAATTTAATTTTCTCTCTATATAGATAGAGAGTTACTGAATCATATTACATTGCATCGACTTACTGGTATATTGCTTATTCATTGATCTCTTGATTTATTCTTTTATTTTCGAAGTTGTCTCCTCTCTCTTCCTATCACTATCATGGGGATCGAAAAGACTTGGGTTTCTCGACTAAGGGCTTATATAAGATCATATTGAATTTGGTATTGATCGGAGACTTCAAAAAGTTAAGACTTAATAAAGAGTCTATAGATACTTGTGTTTGGATGAATGATAAAATCTTGCTAGGTTTACTCAAAAGCAAATAATTTCTTATTAGGACTCAGAGAATTCATACCATGATGATCCAAAGACTAAGAATTTAAATGAAAATGAAGAGTGAAGTTTAGAATAAGAAAACTCCCAAACCGTTGAAGCCATTCATGTGCATATTCTTACTGAGATTCCTACTCCAAGATATAATCATGATTATCACTCTTTTGAGTACGTCCGAACCGTAGAGGAAAACAAAAGTATTTTCGATTGTAAACAACAAAACAAAATCCGTAATATGTATTGAAAGAGAGAAACAAAATATTATAACACTGAAACAAGAGAAATATCAATGATAACATTTATGATTTTTTTTTAAAAAAAATAAAGACACAATCTAGTTTATCTCCCTTATGAGTAAGTTCACGAAGGGACATCACAAAGTCTTTCTTGGTTTCGAGTAACAAAATAAAATCCATGCAAAGTATATCAAAAATCCAAATGAAGAAAAATAATAGACATAACATATTCATCGAGTTAGAAAAAACAAAAGAAAATATCGAAACGACTAATTAAGGATTATAATATTTGCTCAAAATTAAATGAATTTAGAATTAAGAGAGCCATTTTGAGGTTTCCTCCATCTAATCTTAGCAAATACTTAGTCTAACCCAAGATGAAACGTTGGAATTTTGAGAAACACTCGTTGTTACCTGCATTTATCTTTTTTTTGAATGTATTAGGGTTTCACTTTTGTTCCATAGCTGAAGGAGGACATTTAGGAGTTGCAAACCCCAACAGATCCTTAATGGACATTTAGGAGAAGAAAGGGATTAGGAAAATAGAAGCACTAGTAAAAGATTGGATCATCCACGAAATGATCATTGAGGTTGGATCAATTAATGCCAACCCTACTTGTCCAACTGATGATGGTGATGATAATAATGATGATGATGATAATGATGATGCATAATGAGAGAGAAAAAAAGGTTTGGGATGTTTTGTACAAGTCAATGAATACATTTGAAGGTAAACCATGATGAAAAGACACCCACAGTAAGAGTGTTGGACTATGCGTTGACAGGTGTCAGTCTCGGCCACTAAAATATGCACGTGAATGCTTTGTTCACATCCTCTCGTTTCTCCTTAATTACTTTAGCTTTCTTTCTCCTCATATGATAGTGTTTGGGGGATTCCCAACTCCTAACAGAGTGAGAGAGATGACTTGGGAATGCTTCAGCCTCACCATTTTTTCATTCCATAATGATATATATATATATATATATATATATATATATATATATATATAGTTGTCATGTTAATATTAAATCAAAATAAAAAATTTATATTAAAATAAAATATTTATTTAAAAGAAAAAAATAACGTACAAGAGAAAAGAGGACTCTCATAAAGTGAAATAATATCGAGTAAAACAAGCTTGGAACGAATCTTGAAAAATTATGTTTTAGTTTAGATTTCTAAAAATTTAGACAGATTATGAATCTTTATAAGAATAAATATACTAAAAATTTTCACTTAATAAGAAGGGTCTTTTATAGTAATTTTTGAGATTATTGTATTCGATGTTATAATTAAATTCTCGAAATAGTTACTAGTTTTCATAGATTGAATTAATCATTGTATCGTTTCATCCGAAAAGATAATGATGTGTCAGTCAAGTAATGATGAGGTGTTGACTATATGATGATATTTCACATGATTATGAGATATCAATAATCTTTTGTATGTCATTATATTCATATTATAATCGAATCAAGTTTATTCCTAATCTAATCTTATCATTAACAAAAATAATTAGAGGATGGTGAAGGTTTGGAGCTTCCAATCTAACCCTATCATTACTAAGATAATTAGATAATGGTGAATGTTTTGAGCTTACCGCCCATACAGTGACAAGTCAGCATCCTGCTAGGCTTCCCATTGGCCCACCTCTTGGTGGGTTCCGCCTGCCAGCTGTCATATCGGAGGATGCGGCTGTCCGTCGAAGGTGGCTGGCGGCGCCAGATCGGTTCACGGGCGCAGCCTCTGTCATCCAATTCATCGATTTTACTTTTAATTCTAATTATAATGAAACACAATAAAATAAAAATAAGAAAAAACAATCAATTGCAGCGCGAGATTTCCCATTCAGATCCTATTAAAGTTCGTGTTCCCGTACTCACTCTTCCACCAGACACATACACACACTCTCTCTCTCTCTCTCGCTTACTGTTCCCTGCTCTGTGTTCTGCTACTGCTGCTGCTTTGTCTCTGCATCTTCTTCTCTTATCAATTCCCAAAACCAGAAGCCTGTCCTGAGGTTAACTCTGTTCCAACTACTCTGTGCTCATCTGCTGGTGCTCCACTTTCTGAGGTTATCTCTCTCTCTCTCTCTCTCTTTCTCTAAAATCCCATTTCCTCTTCTGTATACAATCTATGAGGATTATTTGATGCTGTGTTGGGGTGTTGTGAGTCGTCACTGTTTCGCTGCTGGATGTTCCTTTCATCAGTAAAAACCTCAGCTTTTACTCTGTTTCTTATGTGCTTGGGGTGCCTTCTTTTGCGGTCTGCCATATAACGCTTTTGTTTGGGCCTTCAGTTTCTCTTGGAGCTTTTGGGATGGCAAAGATTAGATTTTTATTGCTGGTTTCTTGTCGTCGTGTTGGAATGCAGGCGGAGGAAGAGGAAGGAAGCCGATGCCGAGAGAATAGAGTAGCATTGTGGAGTGAGTTCGATGGATGCTGCGTTTCTGGTGCCGGTGAAACGGACGGAGCAGGTGGTGGTCGTGACGACGTCCAAGCCCCTCGCGCCGCCTCCGCGCACCGTGCGCGTCTTCTGCAACGACTACGACGCCACTGACTCATCCGGCGACGAGGGCGAGTACTGCCGCTCCCGCCGCCGCGTCCGGCGGTACGTCCAGGAGATTCGGTTCGAGGCCCGCCGCAACGCGGCGGTCGGGAAGAGCAAGGCCGTCGGGAAGAAGCGGAAGGCCGCGCCTGCTGTGGCATCCGGCGGGGAAGACGGCGTTCGGAGATTCCGCGGCGTCCGGCGGCGGCCGTGGGGGAAGTACGCGGCGGAGATCCGGGACCCGTGGCGGCGCGTCCGGGTGTGGCTGGGCACGTACGACACCGCCGAGGAGGCCGCCAAGGTGTACGACTCCGCCGCCATCCGGCTCCGCGGCCCCGACGCCACCACCAACTTCGCCCGCCCCCCGCCTCCGCCGCCGCCGCCGCCCACGAAGAACCTCAACCTGACCCCCGTATCAGGCAGGTACGACTCCGCCGAGGAGCCCCGAAACCTCTCCTCCCCGACATCCGTCCTCCGCGGTTTCTCCACCTGTTCCGCCGCCGCGACCAAGACCAGCGACCCGGAGGAGCAGCGAAAACCGCCGGCGGAGCAGGGCGGGTTCCTGCCGCCGGAGGAGGAGGAGGAGGCTTTCTTCGTGGACTTGCTCGGCTTCGGCGCGTCGGATCCGGTCAGCTTCTTCTACGACGGCTCTGCCGAGGTGGGCTCGCTGGCCGATGACTCGAGAGACGGCTTCTTCCTTGGTTCGAGGCTGGACCTCCTCGAGCTGTCATCGACGTGGCAAACGGGAGACGGTCTTTTCGCAGACTTGGGCGATTTCTTCCCGATCGAGCTGCACCCCGCCGCAATCTAAGCCTTTCAGTTCGCGATTCCGTCGCCTGAAGCTGATTCATCGGCCGATTTTGCCATGGCGTGGAGCCATAAATATCGGTAGTTTATTTCCGTCTTGTGTTTTTTTTGGTCTCTCTAAAAAGAATCTCCGTCTGTTACCGGTGACGGGAACTTTCCGTGTAAGATAATAAGAGGAAGAGATTCGGAGCGGTGTGGTATTATTTAAGACGGAGATCTTTGGTGCGTCCTTCTTATTTAACGACCATCAACACGTGGAGGTGTGGCGCTGCGCGTGGCCGTACGCTTTGGCATCCCAATGCCGGACTCGTGGCCGTATTCGACGGGCTTTGCCGACGCTGTGTCGTTGGCTTACACGTGGAGCCCAGACGTGTGACCCAACGTACTGATGGCCCAATCAACATGTTTTAGAAAATGAGGGAGGAGAGAGATTGGGGGGGAAAAATATTTGGCGGATTCCCTAAAAAAAAAAAAAATCTGGATTCCTTTTTCTATAAATTGATCCGAATCAGTCCAATTATAGTAATTTTTATACAATATTTGTGTTACTGAAAACTATAACTTAATATAATAAATACTATAAGATAATATTTTTATAAAATTTATATAAAAATATTATGTTACGATGTTTTTATACTGATATTTTTTGGATATTATTGAAAACATTATAACATAGTGCTTTTTTTTAGGAATTCGTCTGAAAAGATTTTTATATAAAAGAATGGTTAGGGACGGATTAAAATTCAGAAAGATTTCAATATAAAAGAAACATCATGTAAATTAGGATATATGATTGTGTATGAATTATCTAATATATCTTTAGATTTTGATTACGAAATAGTATAAGAAATGATTTTGAGTTTCCAGGTTTAAATTATCTAATACTTCAAATCTAATATAACATTTGAAGTGTGAAGATTATTTTTGCACTACCAAACTGCTATAATTTAGAGAAATTTCATATGCTAATTGATGTATGTGTGTCACTGTCAATTCTTTTGAGATAGGAGAACTTTATACCTGCAATGTGTGGGGAAATATTCTTTGGACAACAAATCTATAAGGGAATCTCACACCTCCTTAAATTCCCCCCAATTTGTTAAGGCAAAGAAGGTGGATCAAAGTACAATTGGACACCTCAACATCTCTTTAGTAAAGGCGGATTACACGTGAGAATCCAAAGAATTTGGGTGATGTAAGGCAGATAGATCACAGGTGATGGATTATTCTCCACTTGGCTTGTTTGAATCTGAGTTGGACAGGACAGTCCATCATGCGTATCATTCAGGGACAGATTGATTGCTTCATTGTGCAAACTTTTTTCATGTCACACTCTCTAATCACTTGAGATTATGTATTGCTGTGTCAAGCAGCAGTGGTTTAATCCTATATTAAAAGTGGATGAAGATAAAAGATTAATGTATAAGGATAAGTCGAGTATGTTAATGTTAAATTGTGCTTAATTATTTTCGATCAGTGGCTCAGACAAAAAATTATCAAAATCAATCTAGTATTAGATCGACAAAGCAAGAGGCCACTATTATAGGATTAAATCTCAAATTAAATGACAATATTAAGCATAAGCATTTTGGATTGATAATTTAAACTCAACGAAATTAATATGAGATAAAATTAGTTTTACAATGTAGACATGCATTGGAGTGCCTATACCTTAAATGAGATGAGAATTGTCCATATAGGTATGCTTGTTTGGAAGGTGGTGGGTAGGATAAATGTTTCTGAATGCTGCTGCAAAGTGATGTGATCATACAACTCGATAAAGATCCACCAAACAGAAGCATAAGAAAATAAAAATATTTCTTAGTGGAGATGCATCAGAATATTCTTAGGTCAATGCTTGAAGCATATATTTAATAGTGGAAATGCTTTCAGGTTGGAGTTGTAACAATGTTTCTCCATTCTATCACCCTTCTCTGCTGATTTATTATTCTGATTCAAGCATCCTGATCTTTAGTAGCTCATATCATCTCTCTCTCTCTCTCTCTCTTTCTCTCCCTCTCATTCTCATTCTGTCATATAAATCTGATTCACCTCTACTTTTGAAGCTTCCTAATAAGTGCAACTCCAAGCATCAAATCAAAGGTTTTGGATGCTTACAGTGTAGTCCTTTAAAGAACTCAAGCACTATCAGCTGATTATTTTCTTGATTTATTTTGACCCACCAAAATCTATTTCTTGAATCTGATATTGTACCAAATATGATCATCCTAAGCTTTGGCAAGTGTGTATATGTATGACTACACTTACAGTGTAGTCCTTTAAAGAACTCAAGCACTATCAGCTGATTATTTTCTTGATTTATTTTGACCCACCAAAATCTATTTCTTGAGTCTGATATTGTACCAAATATGATCATCCTAAGCTTTGGCAAGTGTGTATATGTATGTATACATAAGCTCACCTCTACATATAATTTGGTTATTTTTCTTTTATGTCAACAAGTCTTTTGAGAGAGCTTATGCTTATAGTAAAAGAAAATTAGTTCATCTATTAATTTAAGTTGTCAAAGGACATTGATTTATTTACTATGAATTAAAGTATATTGTAGCACTCTTCCATACTGATTATTGCTAGTTATCATCTTCCTATATATATATATAGAGAGAGAGAGAAATCATATTAAACATGTTGACACTTCAATTAGTACCCTCCAACATCAAACATAACAATCAATTAAAGGGCTCCCTTTGGGTATAAACTCATAGTTTAACCATGTGATTAACATTTATGAGGAATTCAACTTTCCCTTTAATCAATCAACAAAAAAAAGATATAATAGAATACCATATAAAATAAATATTAAAAATTAAAATCAAGAAATAAAGAGGTTGTTTTCATGATTTGAAATCATTTAGATCGTAAAGGAATAATTATACCGATATATCAACACCCATCCTCCACTATCTTGGAAATTAATTCAAAGGTTAAATGATGTGCTGGTAAAAGAAAAATAATATATATTTAAAAATTTAATTTTGTAATTCTTTTCCTTTTTAATGCCTTTTTGTACAAACCATACAATTCAGGTGACAACAATTGAATTCTTTCCTTGAAAAAAAATGCTGGTAGAAGTAATGGCTGATGGTACTAAGTTCATTAAAGTATGGCATGAAGAGGGCCATAAATTTGGGACAGGTCAGATCTAAATCTTGGGTCAAACTGCAACCGAGAAAATCTACTCCAAGATATCCAAGAATCTACGTTACCATTCAACCTCATAGCCCTATTTAATTTGAGGTACCATAATTTTGATGGCATGTCTCAAAATACTAAATGCATTGCTATTGAGTCCATTTCTCTGTATAATATAATTCATATATTCCCAACCTCTTTCTCCCACTTTCGATGTGAGAATGACTTATAAAATAATTAAATAAAAAAAAATATATGATTTGATGGCACTCTAACCTAAAATTTACTCCACTAAATCAACTCATTATTATTTTATGCTCGAGATGCAAAGTTTTTCAAGTATCTATATTTATTTTATCTGTTCAAATCAAAATTTAGGTACGCATAAAGCTAACAAGGTATTTTGTTCAATTGTATGTGTATTATTCATGTTTCCAAAGAGCTATATGCTACTTTACTTGTTGGACGGTATAATGATCCTTTTATAAAATAGGTGTCCAAAGTTATTGCACCACTTAGACAAAACAAATGAAGTTTTTAACCTATCATTATTTGTCCCTAAAAAAAAAAGATTACTACTCATTATGATGAAATTATTAGGTATTTTATTTATTGTTAAATGATAATTATATTAGATTAGATTTTATGAAGAACCGTTGATTATCCTTCACTTAAATTTGATGGAGATATCTTTGAATAAGAGAGTAAAAGAAATTAAGATTTGAATTCGATAACGTAAATTTTTTTTATGGGCATTTTACCTTAAAAAATCTTTACTATTGAGTTTTTATTAATGACATCCCCTAATTGGTTTTTACTTAGGGAAACCTTTTATTTATCACTTTGACGAAGATATCTCTTTGTCGCAACCCCCATCCCTAATAATCGGCACATTGTTGCTAGCACCACCATCGCTATCCTTCCAAACCGTCATCTTTGTTCTATAGGCATGTTGAATATCATATTTTGATGATGAAATCAATTGATGAGTTTGTGATCTAATTTGCATTTTGAGTGACGTAGGAAACTTCGATAAGGGAGAGACAATTAAAGTAGGAAGAATCATGTTGGGCTAGAGTGGAATATGTTAGAAAATTGGACGTCAAGCCAGAGGATCTGTTGACGTATCGACAAAAGGCCTCGGGCCATGGGATCGGGCATCAGGCCAAGAAGAGCAAAAATTACGCTAAGGAAATTAGAGTTACGGAGGTCAACTGGCCGATTGGGCAATAGGCCGCAAGAGAGGACGATGCACCGAAGAATTGAACTAGGCATCGATGAACCAATGATATGCCAAACATCATTTGATTCAGCTTTGTAACAATTATCTAGATCGAAGTAGGTTTTAGGTGTAATTGGGTTGGAATTGGACTAACTCAATTAGGAGCCAATTGAGCCTAAATTGAGAGTAATTTGGGCTTATTGGGAGGCCCATTCAGTGACCCAAATGTTGGGTTAGGCAGTGGCACCACCAAAATAGGCGGTAGAACCGCCCGTAAGTTGGAAAACTCGAAAAACCCAATCTCCGAGGTTATCAAGCGATGGTACCGCCAGACTGGGCAGTGGTACCACCCAGTGATAGTGTGTCAGGTGGTGGTACCACTAGATTGGGCGATGGTACCACCCAGTGTCAGGCTATAGGTAGTGGTCCTGCTTAGTATAGGCGGTGGTACCGCCCGTACTCGGAAGATAGAAATTTAAATTTTTGGTTATATTTTTGAAACCATTTGGGGCCTATAAATACCCCGCTTGGGTAGTAAGAAGGGAGTAATAATTCTTGAGAAAAAAACTGTGTAAATTTTGCCAAAACTTTGAGTTCCCTCCTCCTAGTGCTTAGAGTTAGTCCTAAGGGAGGTGTACGAGGGAATACTTATAAAAGAGTGACTTATAAGGGTTATCTCCTAAACTTGTGAAAGGAGAAAGTGCTGTAAAGAGGTGGTTAGTCTTCTCCTATTGAAGGAAGACCTTTAGTGGATGCCGGTGACCTCGACGGAGGAGGAATCGAAAGTGGATGTAGGTCATAATGACCGAACCATTATAAATTCCGATGTGTTCTTTCCTTATTGCTTATTCTCTTTACTGTATTCAACTTTATCTCATTGCTAACTATCCAATCCCCTCTACTCTACTTATTCGAGTCAAACTAATGGTTTTCGTCAAATTTGATTTTTATCGTACGAAGATTTTCAAACCCACGTAATTTTTTCGCTGCACTAATTCACCCCCCCCTCTTAGTGTCGTTCTTGATCCTAACAGTTGGTATTAGAGCCACGTTTTTCTTATTTGGTTTAACACCTAAGAGAAATGACTCTTTTCGATTTTCAAGAGGGCTTTTTTGTGGTTCGTCCTATGTTTAATGGGATGGACTACATAGAAAACTCGAATGAGAGTTTTCTTGCTTTCTTTATATTTAAATTTATGGAGTATTATTGAAAATGACTTTTAAAAACCCTTTAGACCAATGAACGAATGGATTGATCTAGAGAAGAAAATGTTTTCTTTAAATGCTAGAGTTGTGAATGCTCTATTTTGTGCCTTAGACAAAAATGAATTTAATCAGGTTTCTATTTGCGAAATGACTTATGAGATTTAGCACACTCTTGAAATCACATACGAAGACACTAGTAAAGTAAAAGCTTCTAAGATAAATCTTTTGATGCATTCTTTTGAATTATTTCGAATGAAGCCAAGCAAAAATATTGTTGACATGTAAACCCATTTTATGGTTATTGTCAATAGATTAAAAACTCTTGGCAAATGTTTTTCGAATTTTGAGCTTATTAACAAGATATTAAGATCCCTTCCAAAAAGTTGAGATCATAAAATAACGGCAATACAATAGACAAAGAACTTAAATAATTTTCCACTAGAAGAGTTTATTGGTTCATTGATGACATATGAAATGACGTGCAAGACACATGATGAACATAAGAACAACCTTCTAAAGAACATGAAAGATTTGGAACTTAGAACAAAAGAAGACCACTTGAGTGATAACTTAAGTGATGATGATGATTATCTTGAACTTCTAACAATAAAGCTTAAGAAGTTCTTGAAACAAGAATCAAAGAATAAAAATAAACTTAAAAAGAACACAACTACTTGCTATGAACGCAAGAAGTCGTGTCACTCCAAAGATGAGTATATAAAACTGAAGAAGAAGTTGTCAAAGGATGAATCGAGCACATCTGAAAACGATGAGCAAACCAACAAAGACAATGTGGTCTTCCACAATGAGGTAAATAACTACCCGAAATCCCTTTAATTTATTTTGAAATTACTTGATGCTTTTCATGAGTTATTTTTAATTAGTTAATAAAAACTAAAAAAAATATATAAATTATTATGCTTCTTTTTCTAGTGATTTTATAAAAAAAATAAAAATTTGAGCATGACAATTGCATGTTAACTCCTAGCACTAAGCATGAAAAGTTAGATTCATTTAAAAAGAAAAATGCTTTATGTTTAATGAAATCATGCTTGATGTTTTAATGATGTAATGAAGTAATAATATATATCTTGATGATTTCTTTATTATTTTTTTATTTTGATTGAAAATATTTTTTGTTCAATGAAATCATGCTTGATGATTTGAAATCATGCTTAATGAGTTTATAGTTTGAAATTGTGCATGTTATACCTTGAAAACTTAGAAACCATGTTTTGGTATCATGCATACCCAATGTTTTAAAAAATTTATTGTTTTCGTATCATGCCCAAAGTATTGATGATTTTCTTTTGTGATTTATGACTTATTGATCATTGTCATGATGAAATTTAATTTTTCGATTTTAAATGATGATGCATGTTTTTATTTAGCAAAGACATGCTTATATGAAATAAAAAGGGAATACATTTCTTGAAAATTTCTCAATCTCTATCTTATCTAGTTTTCATCTTAGAGATCATTATTGATGAATCTATTTATGTTATGAATTTTGTGAATCATGAAATTGATTTTGATGATTTGAATTTAGTGGGTTTTATCGAAATTATGATCTTGATTTCTCGAGATTTATAACTTGAAATTATTTATGAATCAAGATCTCTTATTATGTGTTCTCGTATCTTCTTATTGAGATTTATCCAAATGAATCATGGTTTTTCTTTTGATTTCTTGAAATTTACAACATAAGATTATCTTTGAAGATCATTGACTATTTAATCTCCTAAGATTTCTTTTTATTATTTACTGAAAAGGAGATTTGTTAAGATGAATCATTTGCGAATTGATCGTTCTTGATCTTTCATCTTTCATGTCATGATTTTCATATGAATCACCTTTGTATTTATGTGATGTTTAGAGCATTGATGTAAGGAAATGAATTACACCATTAAAAAATTCCCCTCTTATTCTTTCTTATTTATAATGAAAAAGGAGAGAAAGAAAATCACTAGCATCTAAACAGATTGATAAATCAATTTATGTCTGAATCTCTTGAAAATGATTTTGATGATTTAATGATTTGAATTAAATGAGATTTTTTTTTCAATCAAATCATGAACCTTCTCTTAATTTCTTAACTTGAGATTTTCTTTTATGAATCAAGATCTCTTACTCTTTATTCTCATATGATTCTTGCATTTTGTTTAAGAGAAAATTTTCTATATGAATCATATCTCTTGGTATTCAAATAATCTTTGATATTATATCTTTCATGCCATGATTTATTTATGATACTCCCTTATATTCATAAATTGTATACCTCATCACATTTGATTTAAATTTATCATTGTCATGATGTGAAAATTAATGTAAAGGGAAAAGAATTACAAAATTGTATTCTTCCCTTCATTTTGACAATGACAAAGGGGGAGAAAGAACTCACTAGCTTGCATGTTCTAAAATAATGTAAAATTTGCTATCTTGCATGATGCAAAATTTTTTAGCTTGCTTGATGTAAAACTTGCTCATCTCAAAAGAGAAGTAAGAATTACTAGCTTGCATATCTCAAGTAGAAGCAAATTTGCTAGCTTGCACTTCTCAAAAGAGAAGAAATAATTTGCTATCTTGAACATCATCAAGAATTGCTAGCTTGCAATCTTAAGAAAAGCAAAAGTACTATCTTTCCTATCTCAACAAACAAAACTTACAAACTTGCATATCTAAAAAAAGAAGCTAAAATTGCAAAGTAGCTTGTATGTTGTAAAACTTGCATATCTAAAACTTGATAGTTGCACTTCTCATTTTTGTTAATGACAAAGGGGGAGAAGTCATGATGACAATCATGCATGTGATGATGTACTTGGATATTTTGATTATGCATGAGTTTATGTTGCATGCAATGCAATGATATGCATATAATGTGTTGCAAATATTCATGACTAAATTTGCTTTGACTTGAATTCAAGGTTCTATCAGTATGACAGATTGATATGGGGAGTTAAGGTTAACTCTGTCATCAATTGGTTGTCATAATAAAAAAAGGGGAGATTGTTAAATCTCAGATTTTGATGATAAAATTAATTGATGAGTTTGTAATCTAATCTGTGTTTTGAGTGACGTAGGAAGCTTCGATTAGGGAGAGACAATTAAAGCAGGAAGAATCATGTTGGGCCAGAGTGGAACATGTCAGAAGATTGGACGTCAAGCCGGAGGATCGGTCGACATATCGACAAAAGGCCTCGGGCCATGGGATCGGGCATTAGCAAAGAAGAGTGGAAATTGCGCTAAGAAAATCGGATTTGCGGAGGTCAACTGGTCGATTGGGCAATAAGTCGCAAGAGAGGACGATGCGCCAAAGAATCGGACGAGGCGTCAATGAACTAATAACATGCAAGATAATATTTAATTCAGCTTTGTAACAATTGTCTAGATCGAAGTAGGTTTTAGGTGTAAATAGGTTGGAATTGAGCCAACTCAATTAGGGGCCAATTGGGCATAAATTGGGAGTGATTTGGGCTCATTGAGAGCCCCATTTAGTGACCAAATGTTGGGTCAGGCGGTGGCACCACTAGAATAGGCGGTGGCACCGCCAGAACAAGCGGTAGAACCGCTTGTGAGTTAGAAAACTTGAAAAACCCGATCTCTGAGGCTGTCAGGTGTTGGTACCACATAGTGACAGTGTGTCAGGTGGTGGTATCTTGATCTTCAAGTCGTCATAATTCTCCCAAGTGGTATCTTCTGTTGATAGGTTTGCCCACTGTATTAGCACTTCAGTAGTGGGTCGTCGTCGTTGAGTCACGATCCGTCGATCAATAATGGCACTTGGCTGGGTCTGGAGTTCTCCTTTGGTAGTCATATTTGGTGGATGGCTTTGGGCTGTCTCCAAGCACCTATTCACCACTTCCATCTGGCTGTCGGTTTGTGGGTGATACGCCGTACTCCTTTTCAATTTAGTGTCATGCATTTGGAATAACTCTGTCCAAAATCTGCTCGTGAAGATGCAAGTAGAATTTGGCACAAGCACAATGTGTCCCTTATAGCACAATTCTTTTGAGTCATAATTATAACGAGTCTCTGGATCTTCCTGCCATTCCCTCTTAATATCATCAGGGACGTTGCTAGTTGAAAGTGAAATGATAAAAAATTTAGCTTGCTTGGGTAGCCGTGAAAGCGCATATGAAACAACATTCTCTTTCCCCTTTTTGTAAGTTATTTCATAATCATATCCAAGAAGCTTTGTTACCCATTTTTGTTGCTCGGGGGAAGATATCTTCTGCTCCAAGAAATATTTTAGGCTTTTATGGTCGGTCTTGATTTGAAAGCGTCACCCGATCAAGTACGATCTCCATTTGGCCACCGCATGCACAATCGCGAGCATCTCCTTGTCATAAATAATCATTTTAAGATGCGAAGGAGATAATGCCTTACTGGTGTAAGCGAGGGGGCGGTCATCTTGCATTAGTACAATACCAATTCCGACTCCGGAGGCATCGACTTCAATAACGAAAGTCTTACTGAAGTCGAGTAGCGTTGCTCCAATTTTGGAGGGGTTCACCGTCACACTTTCCTTTGATATGATATGCCCAAGATATTCCACCTTTTGTTGAAGAAAGCAAAAATTCGTAGTGGCCGTTGTGTGTTCGAAAGGTGGTTTTTGGTATGTCTTCTTCGCACACTCGTATTTGATGATACCCAGATCAAAAGTCTAGCTTTGTGAAGATTTGTGCTCCCTTTCATCTATCAATTCATCTACTATTTGAATAGAGTATTTGTCCTTGATAGTAATATCATTGAGAGCTCGGTAATCAACGTACAATCGCCATATTCCATCTATCTTTCGTACGAAGAGCATCGGTGAAGAGTAGGGGCTACAACTTGGCCGCTGAATTTGGTGGTAACCGGATCGGAGGTCCAACTTCGTGAAGACTCGAGCTCCTTTTAATTCATCAAGAAGTTCATCCACCACTGGTATTGGGTACTTTTCCTTGACGGTGATGCCATTTAAAGCTCGGTAGTCGATGCACATCTGTCAAGTTCTGTCCTTCTTGTGTACAAGTAGCGTCGGTGAGGAATAGAGGCTGTAACTTGGCCGAGTAACTCCTGTTTCGAGCATCTTTTTTACAATCCTTTCTATTTCATCCTTCTGGAGATGTAGATACCGATATGACCGAGTATTTGTTGGAGGTTTGCCTGGAAGAATCGTTATACAATGATCATGTTGACGGGTAAGAGGTAGGTTGCGCGGTTCGTCAAATATATCTGAAAATTGAGCAAGCAAAGGAAATAGATTTGGATCTTCAAATTCTGTTGGCTCTCCCTTAGTTTGCTGCTCAAGTTATACCAAAAAGCTGCTGCATGCTTTATACAAAACCTTCTCCATTTGTTGTGTGCAAATCGTCGTTACATTGCCCCCACGTTTCCCGTGCAGTATCACATATTTCTCCTTACTGGAAAATTTCATAATTAATTTTATAAAATTCCAAGAAACATCACATAATGTCATCAACCATTTAATTCTGAGCATGGCCTCATGATCATCGAGAGGGAGGAGGAAGAAATATGCAATTATCTCTTGGTCCTGCAGCAATAGTTTCACCCGCGGGCGCCTACGATCATACTTCAAAATCCATCCGTCGGCGACCTTAATGTCAAACCTGCTATAATTCTCGATAGGTAAGGCCATCCAGACGACAACCTTACTGTTTAGGAAGTTATTAGTGCTGCCCGTGTCGATGAGAACAGTGATCGGTTGTTGTTTGAGAAGGCCTCCAACTTCGGTCGGTTGTGGCTCTTCTTCTGCATCTTCTTCTTCATGTTCAAGGCTCTCTTATGGATGTTCAACGACATCTTCTTCTACTGGTTCAATCATAAGAAGTCTCCCTTTACTACAACAATGCTCACAGCTCCACGACTCGTCGTAATGTCAATATATAACCCCTTCGTAGATCGCTCCCGAAGTTCTTCTCTTGTCAAACTTTTTGGTGCAGGGACTTGGTTGATAGTAGGGGGGGTGAGGGCTTTGATATTGCTAGTTGGGGAGCAACCCTAGTCCTTCAGGCTTCATGGTTCAATCGCTCCTCTTGAAATCGTGTGAAAGAGATGACTGTCATAAGCGTGTACAGTTGTCGTGCTTTAACTTCTCCCCAGATCTCCGGCTTCAAGCCCTCAATGAAGGTCCTCAATAGCTATTTTTGAGACTAATCATAAGTTTGATTAGATAATCTTTCAAACCTGGTTTGGCAAGTTAGGATCGAGGTCGGCATTAAGAGGGGGGGTGAATTAGTGCAGTGGTAAAATTACATCGGTTCTAAAAATCTTTTCGTACGTTGAAAACCAAACTCTGAAATGCTTAACTTTGAAAGCGAAGTAAGAGCATATTTAAGGTAGTTTGCAATTAATATAATTTGCAGAAAGTAAATGCAAACCATATTTTATAGTGGTTCGGTCGTCGTGACTTACATCCACTCTATCGATTCTTCTTCCGTCGAGGCCATCGGCATCCACTATCGGTCTTCCTTCAATAAGCGAAGACCAACCACCTTTTATAACTCGATTCTCCTTTTACTGGGTTTAGGAGATAACCCTTACACCCCCACTCACTCCTCTCTCAAACTATTCTAACACTTAGAACTTTGAGAGGAGCTCACACAAGATTGCAGCAACGTTCAAATCCAAAGAAAGCAAGAAAACTTTCATTCGAGTTTTCCAATATATGTAGTCCATCCTATTGAAAAAGGGAGGACGAATGAGAGAGTGACCATCTTGAAAGCCAAAAAGAGCCATTTCTCTTTGGGTGTTAAACCAAATGAGAAAAACGAGGCTCTGATACCAATTATTAGGATCGGGGTCGGCACTAAGAGGGGGGGTGAATTAGTGCAGTGGTAGAATTACGTGAGTTCTAAAAATCTTTTTGTACGTTGAAAACTGAACTCTGAAATGCTTAACTTTGAAAGTGAACTAAGAGCGTATTGAAGGCAGTTTGCAGTTAATGTAATTTGCAGAAAGTAAATGCAAACCAGATTTTATAGTGGTTCGGTCGTCGTGACTTACATCCACTCCGCCGATTCCTCTTCCATCAAGGCCACCGACATCCACTATCAGTTCCTTCAATAGGCGAAGACCAACCACCTTTTACAACTTGATTCTCCTTTTATCGGGTTTAGGAGATAACCCTTACACCCCCACTTTGAGAGGGGCTCACACAAGATTGCAGTAGTGTTTCTTTCCTTTTTTACTCTCAATACTTATGTATGTTAACTAGGGATGAGAGGGGTATTTATAGGCTTCAAGTTAATTCAAACTTGGAGTCTAAAAATATCTCATCCCGGGTTTCCTAGGTACGGGCGGTACCACCGCCTATGCTGGGCGGTACCACCGCTAG
>LVTN01000979.1:17666-31919 GCA_001649415.1 Musa itinerans | reverse complement strand
CTCTCAAACTATTCTAACACTTAGAACTTTGAGAGGAGCTCACACAAGATTGCAGCAACGTTTCTTTCCTTTTTTACTCTCAATACTTGTGTATATTAACTAGGGATGAGAGGGGTATTTATAGGCTTCAAGTTGATTCGAACTTGGAGCCTAAAAACATCTCATCCCGGGTTTCCTGGGTATGGGCGGTACCACCGCCCAGATTAGCGGTACCACCACCTGGCACCATGCCAAGGGTGGTACAATCGCCTAGACTGGCGGTACCATCGCCTGACATAGTCTCGAAGACTGTGCCATGACGGTGGCACTTCATGGGACACTATTTGGGCCTCTCATTGGGCCCAAAACAATCCTTACATGAGCCGAACTGGCCCCTAATTGGGTTGGCCCAAATCCAAATCCAATTACGTGCTAACTACGATTCCTAAGACATATTCTAAGCTAAACAAGTATGTAAGTCTAGTTTCTTTCGGCGAGCTTCCGGCGATCTTCCGACGAACTTCCGACGATCTCTCGGCAATGTTCTAGCGGACTCTCGGCAAGCTCCTGGACTTTCACGACGATCTTCTTGGCGAGTTTCGACGAGCTTCTTTGGTAACCTTTTGGACTTCTCGGCAGAACTTCTAACGAACGTCCGGACTTCTGGCGAAAATGTTAAAGGCTCTCTTCTAGATATTCCATGACCTCTGCTTCTACTGGTTCAATCATAAGAAGTCTTCCTTTTCTACAGCGATGCTCGTGGCTCCACGGCTCGTCGTAGTGCCAACATAACCCCTTCGCAAATCGCTACTGAAGCTCTTCTCTTGTCAACCTTTTTGGTGCAGGGACTCGGTTGATAGTAGGGGGGGCTAAGAGCTTCAGTATTACTGGTCAAGGAGTGACCCTAGTCCTCCAGGCTTCATGGTTCAATCGCTCCTCTTGAAGTCGTGCGAAAGAGATGGCTGCCCTAAGGGTGTACGGTTGTCGTGCTTTAACCTCTCCCTGGATCTCTGGCTTCAAGCCCTCAATGAAGGTCCTTAATAGCTATTTTTCAAACCAATCATGAGTTTGATTAGATAACCTTTAAACCCGATTTGGTACTCTTGAATGGTGGAGGTTTGTCAAATCTTTGCTAGTTGTCCGTTAATGTTCTCATAATCGGTTGGTCCGAAGCGGATCAGCAGTCCTTCTTTGAATTGTCACTATGAGAGGACTCCATGAGTGTGTTCAAACCAGTCAAACCACTATATGGCATTCCCCTCTAGATGTATAACTGTAATTTCCACCATAGAGGCGTTCACAGTTTTGTGGTACCAAAAATATCGCTCCACGCGTAAGATCCAACCAATCGGGTCTCCTTCTTCCCATCTAGGGAAGTCCACCCTCATGCATGGATAGTTGAGGTTGATCACAGAGTCTCCCTTCTCTTGGAAGTCATCTCTTTAGGCTTGGTGCGATTGGTCAGAGCGCTCTCCTTGATGTGATTTCTTCGGGCTTGGTGGTTGGCCCAAACTGAGTTCGGTAAAGAGAGTCCGAATCTTGTCCTCCATTCGCACCTCAAAGGTTTCAAATTTAGCATTGATTGCCTCCTCCGATGCCATAGTATATACCTCTAAATCTGTAATGTTAAGATCTCTCTTTTGTTGTCAGGTTAAAAGCATGTATAGGTTGAGGTCGAAAGGGTTGGTGGATTGGTGGATGTAGGCTGTGGTTTAGGCTTGTTTTGTGACTGTTTTTGGTGCAGTTTGAGGGTGTGGTTTGGTGGAGTTTTAGGGCTGTGATGGTAGTGGATGAAGGTTATGGAAAAAAGTTTTAGATCTGTGGTAGATGGCAGCAAAGGTTTGATAGAATTCAGTGGAAGTTGCTGCATATATGTGATGTCTTATAAGAGCAGAATTGTCGTCGAAGAAATAACGGTTTCTCGACGAAATTTCTAGCAAAAACCTCTGCTATCTACCACAAATCTAAGTTTATATGACAGCAAAGATGACTAATTTAATCAAGAAAATTTCGGTAGTATAACAGCAAGGAAATTGGCGCAAGTTACAATAGCAGAATTCTCGTCGAAAAATTTCAACGGTTTGTGACGAAAGTTTGCAGCAACACAAGAACATTTTTAAAGATGAATTCCTCAATAGATTAATCTTTAATGGAAGCCAAGATGATCTATGAAGTGTGTAAGAAATTTTTTTTAAAAAGGATTGCAAATAGAATGGTTAACGCAACAATATGCGGTTGAAATTTTCTACAGCACATATTTTCAAGTGTAGCAGATTGGACATAAAAGATCAGTGGTTTATATTGAGAATTTTTCAACAAAAACAAAGGAAAATCTGCTGTTAAGAAGTTTCAAAGCTGTCATAAAATTTTTGTAGAGATTTGGATAGAAAAAACATAGTAACAAGATCAAATAGGCTGTGCTATGCGGTTGGATTTCCGTAATGTATCTTTCATCGTAGAGATGAAAACTTTGCGACGAAAAGTTTATGCAGCAATATAGGAACAATTTCTTTTAGATTTTTGAATAAGGATAACTTAATTGTAGCAATAGTAAGGTAGGAAACCAGAACCTGTTGCAATTCACGGGGAGATCAAAGGATGATCTGCGATGGTGGAGATGACGACGGAATTTGGCGATGATCTTTTAAGCAATTGTGGGAATTGCTTTAAGCGACTATAGAGGGCTGATGGATGGCTGTGGAAGGACAGCGAGACGCTAAGAACACTACTTTGATAACAGGTGTTAGAACCCTTGCAGATTCTAAGCTTGGGGTTAATCTCTTTAGGGGATCAGCCTCCTTGGAACTCTACAGGGGTTCCTTCCTCCAAGTTGCTACTCAAAGGCTGTAGAAAAGATTCATCTATTGCCTATTAAAAGAGGACGAATACATGGCTATTTATAGGGTTTCTAAACCCTAACTCCTAATAGGATTCCTACTCAATTAAGACTCATTCTCAAGACTCCTAATAGGACTCCTACTCAAGACTCCTATTCCTTTATAACTCTTAATTCTTCTTTAAGAAATAACCTCCAAACCCTAGCCAGCCTCTTCACCTCTTTAATAGGGGTTGGCTTAGGTAGGTTTTACATGAATGTCCCTCTCAATTAGGAGTCTCCTAGCTAGAGTCCTAATAATCGCTAGACTGGGCGGTGGTATTGCCCAGTGTCAAGCTATAGGCGATGATACCGCCCGTACTCGGAAGACTAGGAAATTTGAATTTTTGGCTCCATTTTTTAAACCATTTGAGGCCTATAAATACCCCACATGGGCAGCAAGAATTCTTGAGAAAAAAATCGAGTAAACTCTGCCAAAACTTTGAGTTCACTCCTCCTAGTGCTTAGAGTTAGTCCTAAGGAAGTTATGTGAGGGAATACTTGTAAAAGAGTGACTTGTAAGGGTTATCTCCTAAACCTATGAAAAAAAGAAAGTGTTGTAAGGAGGTGATTGATCTTAGCTTATTGAAGGAAGACCTTTAGTGGACGCCGATGACCTCGACAGAGGAGAAATCAGAAGTGGATGTAGGTCACAATGACTGAACCACTATAAATTCCGGTGTGTTCTTTCCTTACTACTTATTCTCTTTACTATATTCAACTTTACTTCATTACAAACTATCTAATCCCCTCTTCTCTACTTATTCAAGTCAAACTAACAATTTACGTTGAAATCGATTTTTATCATATGAAGATTTTCAAACTGATGTAATATTTTCATTACACTAATTCACCCCCCTCGTAGTGTCGTTCTTGATCCTAACAAGACAACGTTGCCTATCCTTTGCCAGTATTTCTTTCCCCTCATTTTCTCGTTCCTCTTCCTTACTCCTTTTCCTCTCTACTTATCATGAAGAGGGAGGACCGAGACAGAAAAGGACAAGTGATAACAAAGGAAATGGTGATGTCAATAATGAGGGTGGACGTAGAGGGGATTAACCGAGTCATCAGGTGGAAGAATATTTTTATCAAAATATATCATTAATTAAAAACTCAACGACAAGGACCTTTTTGGTGTTTGAGTTTGAAGAATTTATAACAATGATAAGATTTACATATTAAACATATTTGATTTAGGTAGTGCAAACAATAATTTCATTTGGAAAACTTATTAAAATGTGAGAATATATCAAACATAATTATCAAATACATTTTGTTGAATAGAGAATAAAATAATTATCAAACATAATTACTTCGCCACCACTCCGATCTCTAATCATCAACACACCATTGCTAGCATCGTCGTCACCCTTTCCCACTATTGCCTCTATTCTATCTTGAAATAATATTGCCTCTATTCTATCTTCCTTCTTACTCTTTGCTTAGGGGATTTTCATCAAAATGACAAAAACGATGCCTTTAGGATATTTTTATCAAAATATGTCACTAGTTAAAAACCCAACAATAAGGACCCTTTTTCCTATTGGGGTTTGAGTTTGAAGAATTTATATCAATTATAAGATTTACATATTAAATTTAGATAGAGCAAACAATAATTTTGCTGGTAAATGTGGCTTGGAAATTCTAATATAAGAAACATAATTATCAAATAAAATAATATTTTATTATCAAATAATCGTTCATTTACTTTGTAAAACACTGGATCGAATATCCATCTCCTTAGTTTAATCAAATGAGCAACAGATATGATCAATATTTAAGAGTAGATTTCTAGAAAAATTCTTAAAACTTAATTCGACCACAACCTCCCTTAGTTTGATTCCAAGATAAAATGAAAAGCAAATCCTAATTCAAGAAAAGATGATTTAGATGGGATCAATTTTTGTCAGGTCAAATTGATGAGAGTCCCTTTCATCCCGTTCTGTTCCTGTTGCAACCAACAAATCAAATAATTTGATTCCTCTCATTCCCCTAATAGTCCAATCGATGGAGGAAAAGGATGCTCACAGTCCACAACGGTTGAAACACCTGTGAATCTTCAAGGAGAAAGGATTCAAAAATGGTGTGGTCGAGCTCTTACAGTGGATTTGATGACCTTGTGTGCCTGTCGCTTCTCCTTCCTTCTCAATGGCAAGTTGATAAGCAATGCATGTATACGCCCACTCAACTGAGGCCTGCAAGATGGAATCGTGATTCCAAAATAACACCTGGTAAGATTCAAGAACTACAGAATCCAAGCCAACATGGAAAAGAGAAGAAAACATGGTAGAACAAAGGAATGCCACTACCATTCATACTCTTGAATACAGTCGAAACTAAACCTAGAAAATCGTAAGACAAGATCCTTGAGCACCCTAGTCGAACAAGCTAAAGCCCATATCGTCATCGGATTCCTCGGCAGGCTCCTCTTTCTTTTCTTCCACAGGTACTGCTGCAGCAGCAGCCTCCGCTGCAACCACGGTAGCGGCAACAGCAAACTTGCTTGGATCCTGCACCATTTGGAGAATTTAGAACACTGTACAAACTTGTATTTGGTCAAAATCCAACGGCTACAAGTATGCAACCTACCTTGAGGTACTCCTTAACTTCCTCAGCCTGTGGGAAGGTGTACTCTGTCGCAATTGCAACTGCTAGCACATTCTTGTATGCATTGATGAACATATGGGGAGCTGCCGCAAGTGACGGGTAAGAAATGGCCAAAGACAGTGAAGTAACCATGGAAAGACCAGCTGCAAACTTTTCAATGAGGTCTTCCTCCGTGAGATCTAGCAACTCAGGACTGAAGACAGATCCATTATCATACACAGACAGAATAACAAGACCATACGAGAAAGGCCTTATCCCAAGCTTTGCAAGGAGAGCAGCCTCGGAAGAGCCCACTTTTTCTCCCTTCCTGATCAGTTCAACAGGGGTAATGATTTCTACAGTACCTTTGTTAATCTTGGTTGGGATGTTGAGCACCTGATAGAAAGCAAAAGGGGCGGACTTCAAGAAGAAACTACAGGAAATATTTTGTATGGCACACAAGACATATATCTTATTAACCTGAAAGAAAGATGTCTATGAAGGGTCCAATCCAGTGTTGCCAGGAGGGACAACAACATCGATAGGCGCAACAAGCCCAACACGGGCAGGAGCTCCAACCTGAATATAAAGGAAAAGAGGATAATTGAAGAAAACATCCAAGTTTTACCAACAGAAGATTTTCATCCATGAACCAGTCCATCGAACAAGATGAGCAGTAGATCAGTGCCAAAGATATCAGCAGAAGGAACAAAGGAGAGTACAATACTGTATAGACCTTAAAAATGATATCTCCAAGTAATCAGATAAATAGAATGCCCAGATCTTATAGAAAATCTTACTAATTACTTTTGCATGGACTACATTTTTTTTTCAGGAGTACCGCATTCCCAAATTTGTTTCTCATATTGCAATAGAATGGGTTAGTTAGATACGCAAGAATATGATTGTCATATCATCAGTGACAATCTAACATTCAACCTAACTATGATGAGTTAGAAATTTGTAAAACTAATGTAGATGCAAAATGGCAGGATCCATCAATTTCTTCTGGAGATTTACACATTATCTTGCTTCTTAATGCAAAGTTTCTACCACTAAATAAAGATGGATCATTTATCTAGTATGGTCTGCAATATTACACAAGAAAAACTTTGATAACCATATTTGGCCATCATATTATTTTGGGACATTACAAATCATTCCAACTCAGCCATTATACACCTTATTATGGCTGCTTAAGAAATGCAACATCACAAAGAACTTTTTGCATCAAAGATACTTCATAGTCAACATAACTCATCACAAATATATCAAACATTGGTGCATGTTGAATTAGAATGAACATCTGGATGGAAACACTGTAAAGACTTGAACATTGGCATGATTCCAGCAATTTTTATATTTGATCTCGTTTGCATTCCACAAATTCTAACATATATAACTTGAAACGAACCAAAGATATTTACGATGATAAAGTTGTCATATTCGACAGCATCTTAAACAAGCAAAAGGCTAAAAGAACATGATAATAAAATCTCACTTGATCATATAAAACAGGCTAACTTTTTTCGGTACAAAGAAACCATTTTTGACCTCGAAACCAATCCGCTAGCAAGACAGGAAAGCATACCTTGTACTTGGCAACCTCCTCACTAACTTCCTTGAAATCTCCCTTGGTAAATATCAGTCCCACATTTCCCTGAATCGGACGAATAATACAACCACAGATAGAACGTCACGAATGAGTGAGAGAAAGAGATATCGGGCACAAAGCCATGGCTTTTCCAGTAGAAGAGGGGGAAACGCACCACGAGGAGGGGGAGGAGGTTGAGGCAGTTATTGTTGCCGGTCTTTCAACGTGGATCTTGATGCAGCGGCGTATGAGAGTGTTCTTGCCCATGAGGACGATTGAGTCGCCGCGGAGGCCCTTGCGTATGTTCTGGAGCTGGTTGGAGCCAACATTGTCGGCGACAGCGATGAGCACCTTGCTGTACTCGTCCAGCAGCGCGCACAGCTTCTTGTCGTACACCACCTTCTTCTCCGCCTTCGACAGCTTTACAGTCATCTTGCCTTGCTTTCTTCTATGCGACCGGATCCGCAAAAGAAGAAGATAACAGCACCGAAAGCAGAAGCAACAAAAGATCTCCTTTTGAGGACCAAAACGAGGCCAAAGCTTCGTCAAGGCGGACAGAGCCGGCGACCGTGTCTCTTTAAACCTCTCGAGATGGAGAAGAGAGGAGAATAAAAGAGAAAGCCCTAAAACCTAGCAGCCGGCGAGTGAAACCCTAACCGTCCTCGCCGCCGTCCTCTTATAGCCGACGGCGGAGGGATGTGGCTGCGAAATCTGGGCCGTGGACGGTCCAAGATCGAATCAAATTGCTCCGGGCCGGGTTTGAAGAGGCATTCTGGAATTTACGGCTCAGGATTCGACGCGGTTCGACCCAAATCGATGGGTCCTCAATGAACTAAACCAGGCCGGGCCGGGGGGTCATCGTTTTAGAACCTTGTGCTTTCCCTTACATTGGACCCGGTTCGACCCAAATCAATAGTCCTCATGAGCTAAACCATGGAAATAGATCTCGTGGTGCGTGCCGGACAAGCCTATAAAGCAAGAGCCTGGACGCAGCAACTTGTCGCCTTTGAATTCTTCTGCTGACCGACACCCAACCCCACCTCGTTCTGCACGAAGCGCAGAGCTCTCGAATTCCCCAAAAGCCCCTCGGTTTCCCGCCCCTCCTCTTCTTTGATCCGGGCCGAGTCTGGCAGACAACTGGCTCCTTTGACTCGCTCTCTAATCTACGAGGGAGAAGGTCAAAATGGTATTTTTGCGACAGAATGGTGCTTGTGTTGGAAGGATTCAGCGACGGACGCTGCAGCGGCGCTGGAAGATCGAGAAGAAGCCTCTGCAAGAAGACAAACGTCACATGTTGATATTTTATGGTCAAGGTGCATGATGAACCAGGTAAACGATGGAGACATTGATGCCAAGTTCAAAAGAGGAATGAGTCAGAGTGTGACCGGCGGTGTGTTAGATCGAGAGGATGTGTGCATCAGACTTGTCCTCTTCCTCCTCCTCCTCCTCCTCCTCCTTCCTTTGACAGGGACAGCAAACTGTGGCAGCAGCGGTCGGAATAGTGGTACATGGGTCACCATGTTAAAGCGACGTTGTGGGTGTGTGGAGGGACTCGGAGAAGACCTTGACGAGGTAGTAGAAGCAAAAGCGCTCGTGCTATGGTCAGTGGGTGGTCACTTCACTTGTGCCCGTCATTGGCGCGCTCTCTGGCGACCGAGTTCAATAAATCGCACCGCCATTCGCTTTCTCCTCCCTCCTCTCTCTCTCTCTCTCTCTCTTTCTCTCTTGATTACTCCAACCAAATTCCCGCCTAACCTCTCCTCTTGCTTTCGAATCCCCTTCCTCTCTCACATGGTGGAAGGGCGGTAGAATAAAGCTGGGGGAGGAAGAAGGACAGGGATGCTTTCCCCATTACCGAGAAAGGAGAGGCTTTGATCTCAGTTTCTTGCAAAAGTTCGAGGAACTGTGGTCGCTGTCCTGTTCCTGAGCTGCAGTTGTTCTGGCTGTCGCCAAGGTGACTCCTTTGGGTTCCATTTATCTCCCTCCTTTGGTGGTACTGGTATAAAGGAGGGATCTTGGTGGGTGGGATTTGAGGAGGTGGAGAAAGGTCGGAGCTTGGCGTTTCCGGTAGGGTTTTGAAGGGTTGAAGGGTGTTCCACAGGATCTATTCATGTGAGCAAGATGGCGGAGGAGGGATTCAGAGCGAAGGTTCGAGTGGTACGGTGCCCCAAGTGCGAGAAGCTTCTCCCTGAACTCGCCAACTTCTCCGTCTACCGCTGCGGTGGCTGCGGCGCGACTCTCCAAGGTGAGCCCCAGGCTTCGTTTCACTGTGTATACCTTCACTCAGCAATTTGACCCACAGCTGTGGGACTTTCATCTTTATGCCTTGATTGATATGAGCATTCAAGCCGACAAAGTTTTGATTTTTATCTGGTTCTCCTTGCTAACAGCAATTTGTTGGTTTGGAAATCATGCAGCCAAGAAGTCTGTTCCAGGCTCGGTGGTTTCACTGGAGAAATCCGAGGCAGAGGGCATCAAAACTATCGAGGTCTTTGAGCTTGATACAGAGAAACAGGGTATGGTCTCCGATGCAAACTTGGAAACCGATGACAAGGGCAATATAGCTGAGAGCAGGTCAAAGAAGTCCCTTCCTCAAGGGGCAGCGAGTTCCCTTGATGTATCTGTGACCGGAAATGGAGGTAGTGGTACGAGGAAGGAACACATCGTCTCAAAGTCAGATGGTCTTCTCAAAGAAAATGGAGTGGATAGTATGGAGAGTTCTAAATCTCGGTGCCAATGCAAAACACCATCAAGTGAACACATCCGACATGTGACCGAACACCCAGAGAGGGACCGAACACCCAGATCTCCTCCCATGGCAAGCGTTCATCCTGCTCTACATCCCACTGAAGGCCCATCTGATCACCTTCGGAATCCTAGGCATCCTTTTGCCAATGCTGACGGAGAAAGCAAGCAGAACTTCGATGGCACTAGCAGAGTTGGCCACCTCGAACAAGATCGAGCAAAGCTCTTGAGAATGCTTGATGAATTGAGAGATCAAGTACGACGAAGTTGTGAGACTACAGACAGGCAGAAGACAACTGCTCCAGTGGATAACGTGACAACCTCATCGAATTCATATGTCCATCATGACAATGCCAATTGGTTTCCTGAAAGCTCGTCATCCTCAAACTTGAATCCGTCTCGGTATTTTCCGGTGCGGCATGACCATCACACCAGTATGTTCAATTTCTATCCTAGTATGCCTGCTCAGAGTGACGTACCCATTTGCGGGGATCCATTTGGTCATAGGAGAGCTCCTCTTCACCTGCCCGGAGAGTGCACACAAAGACAAATGGACAGTTTCCTTTTTGGACACTTTGATCCTGCTCCTGTCATGCCTTATCATCACGATGGTTTCTATCACCAGCCTGCTTGTTCATGTCCCCAATGCTACCAGAGACCATTCGTGCTTCCTGCAAGAGCCCCACCATCAATCTTGGGCTATCAGAGGGTTCCATATCCCACGACTAATCATGAGCTCTATGCAGTTGATGGTACCAGGAGTTATAATTCGAGGGTTGGAAATGCTGCTTTGCACAGGTTTGAACCAAGGTCGCAATATGATTCAAGGTTGAGCAAGAATGCTGCACGTTCTTGTCAACCTGTTGTCGGTGCTGCTCCATTTACTGTATGTCCTAGTTGTTTTGAACTTCTGCAACTACCTGAAAAGTCTTTGCTACTGAAGAATAAGTTTGATCTGCGTTGTGGATCTTGCTTCAAGTTAATTTCAATCCAATATGAAGGAAGTAGGCTTGTTCTATCTGCCATCACAACAGTCTCACATGTATCTTCTGAGAACCATGACTCCTCCTGTGATAGTCCAGTAGGTGGAATCCGGCCTATTGGTGAGAAGCTAGTATTACCTTACATTTTCACAAGCAATGATCATGAGATGATAGAAGGGGGACATGATTTACACTCAAGTGAGTCAGAGAAAACGCATGGGTTGTCTTTATCTTCCACTACATCTGGGTATGTTGAGAGCCCGGAAAGTGCAATTTCACTGAAGGATGTTCCAATCTCGCCTGGTGTCTCCTTAGAAACTCAGGTGATCTCACGAGTTCCAAGTTTACCGCTTCGTGAACACTTTGGATACTCACTATCTGATCAAGCAGTTGATGGATCTGGCAATGGAAGCAGGAGTACACGTTCTGATCAAGTGAGAAATATATCCCTAAATGGAAATTTCAAGCAGAACTCAGCAAAAGATGTACAAATGGCTATTCAGATGGATTTATCAGATGACGAGGATCCACCTGCTGGTTTGTCTCAAGACTCTTGGCACATGATAAGCAAAGATGACTTTCAACCTAGATTCATGAAGGCTAATGATTCGTTCCTTGCTGGCTTCATAAAGAAGAGCCTTCGCCCTTTTCACCAATCACTCGGGCATGGTGGATTTAAAGTTTCAATTAACGGCCAACCTGTCTCTGACCGTTCAGTTAAAAAGGCTGAAAAGCAAGCTGGTCCAATCTTTCCTGGTGATTATTGGTGAGCGTCTTCTTAAAACATGAGTTATATGTTTTGAGCTTCTTTAGATGCATGTTTTTGTGTGTAACAATTGAACTGAACTATCATGTTAAAGGTTCGAATGCAGGCTAATAATCTACAAATTAGTAAATATTTCACAGGAACACATGCCTTTTAGTTTTCTTGTTGTCTGGGGACTCTTTTCCCCTCCATCGAGCTGGTGCTCCAATATGTTGGTGAAATCTTTATGATCAATATTGGTTACTTGAGTCTGTTCCAAGTGCAAGTTCCTTGGTTTGCTAGTATCATTGTCATGCTTCTATGCATATCGTCTAGTGCCTGCCCTCATGCATGTGCATTAGTAGACTGATATGGGTTGGCATGCCATAATTATGGCACTAGCGTGCTCTATGATATTATATTCTAAAAGGAGTATGGTAGCTGCCTTTGAATTGCTTGTCTGTATGACATGTGATTTGTCTGTATATTGTTGATCATACAATGCAGATTCTATGGATTGCTTGTGGTGCGCTTTGCTTATTGAGCAGTGCAGTGCTATTAACATGACATGATGCCATGTCCTACTCTGCCAGCCCAATTCTCAAACATGCCAAGGCCTCTGCTTGTCACAATGCAAACTTTTATATCTAATAGGTTATAGTGAATTTGCTGCCACCCAGTTGCCTGAGCCCAGTTTTATGAAGTATTTGTTTGTGCATATTGTTGATCCTATTGCTAAACAAATCTATCTACATTTCTTGTTCCTCAATGGTAGCTTTCTTTTTTGCTGGGTTGTAATTCATCATTTATGGAACTTGCGCTTCCTCATCCAGGTACGACAACCGTGCTGGATTTTGGGGTGTGATGGGACAACCATGTCTTGGAATAATTCCTGTAAGTGTAACTTTATAAAACAGAAATCTATAAGCATTACAATTCGGCGGACAAGAAAATTTAATGATATATCCTTTCTGCAGCCATTCATTGAAGAATTTAATTATCCTATGCCCAAGAGCTGTGCTGGGGGAGATACTGGTGTTCTTGTGAATGGGAGAGAGCTCCATCAGAAGGATCTGGATTTGCTTGTTGGTCGCGGGCTTCCACCGACCAGAGGTTCTTCCTATATAATTGAGATTTCTGGGAAAGTTTGGGATGAGTCATCTGGTGAAGAACTAGATGGTCTTGGCAAACTTGCACCAACGTGAGTTCTTGCATTCTTTTTTTTATTTTGTGGAGTTAATTATTTGTGCCATCGGAAGCATACTACATAAGTTGTGTATCTTCGTTATGATCTGCATATCCTTTATTGCTCAAACTTATTTCATACTTGTGTAGCAAATTTGCATTTTACACGGTCATCTACTTTAAGAAAGATAATTAGGATGCATCCTAACCTTCTATTTAGGTGTCTGTCGCATAGCCAAGAAAAATAAGTCCTGGTAGGTGCTTAAGCAGTGTATACAAACTCAGCAGCCTTCCTGCCATAGGAAAACTACCATTCTCCAGTGTCTTAGCTGAAGCATTGAGGTTCAACTAGGGTTCTCTAAAACGTAGGCTTGATTTCTTTCTGTATCGACGTGCAAGGATTTGTGTTGCTTGTAATTGTCCAAAGGTTTAGTTAACTGCCCTGCTTACTCCAACTGCAAGTAGGTAGCTTTCTTGAATGTACATGTCTATGTCTGGTTACCGTTAGTCTCCACTATCTTGCATCAAATTGTGCATATGATTTTTCTAATTACTGATGCATTCGACAGAGTTGAGAAAGTGAAACGTGGATTTGGCATGTGTCTTCCGTATGTCTTTGCTTAAGTGATGATCTAAAGGGACGATGGTGATGACACCAAATCATCCGATGCAGATTTCAGTTCCCATGGATGTAAAGGGCATGAAGTCAAGACTAATGTATGCGGCTGTTCCGCTCCGCTTATCTACTGAACTCATTTGTATCTTAACGAGGTTCTTGTTTGCCAACTTTTCGTATCTATCGTGGTTTGTCTTGGAAAGCTTCAGCCGTGATGCATTGAGATCAAAATACTTTGCTCGTAAAAGCTTGTGTGCAGTTGTTAGTGTTGTATTTCTAACTCCGAACCTCTTCCTTGAATGCAGATTCCAAATCTTTGAAATAACTGCAGCATTATATCTGTTCTAGTCAAGATCCTGAACTCATGGAAGTCGAATCTTGTCTGAACCATATTGGAAAATTGGTAACTCTCTTTGTATTTATCTTGAAATAGTTGTTAATGCATTCTGCTTGGACTTGAAGCTTCCTAGTGTAGATAGCTATCAATTCAGAACTAGATGTTTTGATTTGATTGAAATCATGCCAATCGATAGAATTCAATTCATTGATTCATCTTTTCATTGATGTGTTACAATGTTCTAGTTCTATTTATGGACTCAAAGTAGAAGAATAAAAAACAATATTATATATATCTCATTTTCATCACTTATTTTTATATATAAAAAATAATAATCGTATCAAATCAAATATTTTTTTTCTTTGAAGAATATAGTATCTTAATTTGATTTGGGAAATAATCTTTCCCACTAAATGATATTTTTGATTGATAAGGTTCCATCTTTATAAAGATAAATTTTTAACATATTCAATTAAGACTTATAATCTTCAATAATATGATTTCTTTAATATATATAAATATATACATGTTTTTATATATATGTATGTATGTATATGTATGCATATGTATGTATATGTATATATATATATAAATATATATATGTATGT
>LVTN01000978.1:67404-114852 GCA_001649415.1 Musa itinerans | reverse complement strand
AATCAACTTGAAGCCTATAAATACTACTCTCGTCCATGGTTAAAATATACAAGCACAAGAGTCTAAAAGCAAAGAAACGCTGCTGCAATCTCTTTAGAAATTCCCTCCTCCAAGTCTAAGTGTTAGAATTCTGTTTAGAGAGGAGAGTGAGTGCTTGTAAGGGTTATCTCCTAAACCCGGTAAAAGGATTAAAGGGTGTAAAAGGTGATTGGCCTTTGCCTATTGAAGGAAGGCCTCTAGTAGACGCCGATGACCTTGTCGGAGGAGGAAGCCAAAAGTGGATGTAGGTCACGTTGACCGAACCACTCTAAAAATCTGGTTTGCGTTTACGCTTTGAGTAATTTACTTTCATAGCAAACTGCCTCACCTTCTTGCTTTACATCCATTACGCTTTTCAAGCTATTTTTACATCGGAAACGGTTTTATTGTATGAAGTTTTTGAATACATGATTTTACCGTGCACTAATTCACCCCCCACTCTTAGTGCCGACCTTGGACTCTCGATCCTAACATCTTCTACCTATTCATGAACTACTTCTATCCTTGGACTTTGACCTTCCTTTGTTCTATGAAATAAGTATCTGTGAATCATTCTGAGATATTGCTGAATTCTTTCTTCTCAACTCTTTATTTAACAAACTGCTTGTTACTTGACTCATAGTGACAACACTATATGGTGTAGAATTACTAAGAGAAACCACTGGTGTCTGGCAATGAACTGAGAAGTAACAATACCTGCAACTCATCATCAAGAAACATTTTCATAGAGGATAACTGGTTAGTGATACTTTGTATTTCATTCAAATGCTCAACAATAGAAGCACCCTTTTTATACTTCAAGTTTCAAGTTTTTTTATCAAGAAAGCTTTGTTGCCAGTTGTTTTTCTTTCATAGAGACCTTCCAACTTTTTCCATAGAGAATATACATAACTTTAAGTAGAAATATGGTAAAAGACACTGTCATTGGGCCACTATCGAATAAACCTGACTGTTTTTTTGTCTAACCTCTTCCACTTATCATCTGTCATAGTTACGGGCTTTGCACTATCCCCTTGCAAAGGTCCATATAAATCTTTATAATACAAGAGATATTTCATTCTTGGTTTTTATATCGTCCAATTATTTTCATTCAAGTTAATCATGCGAGAAACACTATCGGCCTCAATGTTCGAACACAAAAATTAAATCACCAAAAACCTACTCTGATACCAGTTGATAGGATATAAAGAAGAACAAACTTAACTTTGTATATGAATAAATATAAGTAGGTCGTAACACGCAATGAAATTAAATGTAATCACAATAAATTAGGACACCAAGATTTACATGGAAAACCCCTCCAACGTGAAGGGTAAAAACCACAGGACAAACTAGAGAAAATCCACTATAAGAATAATGAATATATAAATCTCAATATCTTGCCCAAAACCTAAGCAATAATCACAAGAGAATAATTGAGATACAAGAATTATGTCACTCTGCATAATATCCAAAATCTCCCCAAGTAATCATAGTAAGAATCAATTATAGATCTGATCTAACCTGAGATGAGAACATTGCCTAGATGATTGAGAACAGTCTCTCTATGTTGTCCTTATCTTCTTCCCTTTCGTTCTCTTATTTTTCTATCATTTTCTTCTCTTTTTGAATCATGTTGCTATTGTAATTTTCTGCTTATTAAAGCTCACTATGAGCTAAACTCAACCCACTATGAGCTAAACTCATGCGCTGTCAGCCTAACATAATTTTGATCGAACATGTTGGCAACCAAAATGTTTGATATCCAAAAGAAACCAAAAATCCAGTCAGATATACATTCTTGTATTCAAAATGTTTGATAGATGGCATGAGAAGGCAAAAGTGGTGGTTTCTTTAACGTTGCCTTTTTACGTTGCATCAAATAAAAGAAGCTGCTATTTTTATGGTACGAAGTCAAAAAAAAAAAAAGGGGGCCCAATAGTCTCTTTAAAGGTCGCCTGTCACTTCACAGTTTATTATTTATATGATAAACCCTTACGTTAAGGATACATACATGTCATTTATCAAACGTGATATGGTATAACAAAGCCTTTAAAGTGAATTTTCACATGCCATCCGAGGAGACAGACTCTTGGAAAAACTCGTATTGGGCATGATGGACCCTTCAACCAACCTACAGTATCGGCCACGAGGACCACAGGAACAATCAACGAAGCAAATGTAGCCATCACTCTTCCTCACGATCGAAGAGCTCTCTTTTTAAGGATCATGGAGCAGCGGAGGGCGAGCTACATACAAACAGCAAGAGGACCACAGGAACAATCAATGAAGCAAATGTAACCATCAGTCTTCCTCGTGATTCGTAAGGATCATAGAGTGGCAGAGGGCGAGTGGATAAGACTAAGGTTGCAATCAAAGTTGGAACGGTGGGGACCCCATGAGCGGGGCTGAGGATGCCACGCGCAACCTGGAGGACAACAATGGCGAGGATGGGCGGGGCGGGATGAGGCGTTGATGGTGCTAGAAGGCAGAGGGGGTGGCTGGTGGAGGGTAAGGTGGTGGTGATCGTTGGAAGGTGGTGAGGAGAGCCGAAGGTCACGAAGGAGGCGGTGACAGTGTTGGTGCTAGTGGCAAGGGAGAGCGGGGTGTGATATAAGATAGAATATAGAATATAGAAGTTAGAAGTTATGTTTCTCAATGAGATGTTCTCCTTATTTATACAGATTATGAGGGAGGATTTTCCTCAGCAGAGCAGTAAGATTTCCTTATACAGTTGGGGAAATCTTATCTACTATTATGCCCTCGCAAGATAGTGCTCTTATCAAGGATGTCGATCTTTGACCGATACAATGCAAAAAGTTTACGAGCGAAAGGCTTCGTGAGTGAGTCTGCTAATTAATCAATCGTATGTACATGAGAAACACGTAATTAATGTTGGACAACTTAATCTCGCACAAAGTGGAAGTCGATAGCAATATGTTTCGGAACACCGGATTGATGCATAGATAAGTAGCTCCGATATTATCACAATATATTATAGAAATAAGAGTGGAATTGATGTTGAGTTCTTTGAACAAATTTGTGACCCAATTGAGTTCTACAGCGGTAGTGGCGATGACACGGTATTCAGCTTCAATGGTAGACCGTGCGATTGTCTTTTGCTTCTTAGAACTCCAACTGATTGGATTAGCTCGAAGGAAAATAATATATCTCGATGTGGATATTCTATCATCAAAATTGCCTGCCCAATCAGCATCGGCAAAGGCATGGAGATGAAGTGCACAGTGTTTGCGGAGAAAGAGTCCATGATTGAGGGTCCCTTTAAGATATCGTAGGATTCGTTTGATTGCAGACTAGTGCATAGTAGATGGCCGCTGCATAAATTGTGATAATTTGTTGACGGCAAATGAGATATCTAGATGGGTGAGAGCTAAGTACTATAAAGAGCCAATTATTTATCGATATTGGGTGGGTTCCATAGCAGGACTTCCATCAGATAATTTGAGAGATTTTACTAGTAAAAAGGGGAGTTGTAACTGCATTTGTGTCTTGCTTGTTTGTCTTTGATAATAAATCTTGAATTTACTTTCTTTATGATAGGAAGAGACATGAAGATGTGTATGTTGCTTCCATACCCAGAAAGTAGTTCAAGGTGTTGAATCTCATATTTTGATAATGAAACTAATTAATAGAGTTTATGATTTAATCTGCGTTTTGAGTGACTTAGGATGCTTCGATCAGGGACAGACAATTAAAGCAGGAAGAATCATGTTGGGCCAAAGAAAAACATGTCAGACGATTGGACGTCGAGCCGAAGAATCGGTTGACGTATCGACAAAAGGCTTCAGACCATGAGTTCAGGCATCAGGCCAAGAAGAGCGGATATTGCGCCAAGGAAATCGGAGTTGCAGAGGTCAATTGGCCGATTGGACAATAGGTCGTAAGAGAGGACGATGCGCCGAACAATCGGACAAGGCGTCGATGAACCAATGACATGTCGAACAACATCTTATTAGCTTAGTATTAATTGTCTAGATCGAAGTATGTTTTTATGTGTGCAGGATTAACTACGATAGCGTTCAAGGCATAAAGCAAAATGAAGTCCCGGAGTCAAGAACGAGATTTAGTTGGGAGTTCGAGAGTTCGTCGGAAGTTCTGCCGAAACCAACCGAGAAGTCTAGGAGCTTGCCAAAGAAGCTCATTGGAACTCACCAAGAAGATTGTCGCGAAGTCCAGGAGCTTGCCGGGAGTCCGTTGGAACATTGCCGAGATATCGTTAGAAGTTCATCGGAAGCTCGTCGGAAGAAACCTTGACTTATCGGACTTATTTAGCTTAGTGTATGCCTTAGAATTTATAGTTAGCACATAATTGAGATTGAAATTAGGTTAACCCAATTAGAGGCCAGTTGGGCCCATGTATGGACTGTATTGGGCCAAGTGAAAGGCCCAAACAGTAACCCAATATGTGGCACCGTCGTGACACAATCTCCGAGACTATGTCAGGCGATGGTACCGCCCAAACACAATCTCTAAGAGGCTGTCAGGCGGTGGTACCGCCCAATGTCAGGTGTCAAGTGGTGGTACCGCCCAGTGTAGTGTTAGTGTTAGACTAACACTGGCGGTAGTACCGCCCATACCCAGGAAACCCGGGATGAGATATTTTTAGGCTCCAAGTTTGAATCAACTTGAAGCCTATAAATACCCCTCTCATCCCTAGTTAACTTACACACAACTGAGAGTAAAAAGGAAATAAAACTCTATTGTAATTTTGTGTGAAACTCCTCTCAAAGTTCTAAGTGTTAAAATAGTTTGAGAGAGGAGTAAGTGGGGGTGTAAGGGTTATCTCCTAAACCCGGTAAAAGGAGAATCAAGCTATAAAAGGTGGTTAGTCTTCGCCTATTGAAGGAAGACCAATAGTGGATGCCGGTGGCCTTGACGGAAGAGGAATCGGTGGAGTGAATGTAGGTCACGATGACCAAACTACTATCAAAATCTGGTTTGATTTTCTTTTGTACAATTTACCTTACTACAAACCTCCTTACTTGCTTTACATCCACTACGCTCTTCCGTACATTTTTAAGCTATCTTTCCAAAATTTGTTTTAATCAAAACGAAGTTTTTTCGGAACTGACGTAATTTTACCGCTGCACTAATTCACCCCCCCCCCTCTTAGTGCCGACTCATTTCTAACAGTTGGTATCAGAGCCTCGTTATTTCTTATTTGGTTTAACACCCAGGATAAATGACTCTTTTCTGCTTTTAAGAGGGATTTTCTCTCATTCGTCATCTTATGTTCAATGGGATAGACTACACATATTGAAAAACTCGAATAAGAGTTTTCTTACTTTCGTTGAATCTTGATTGATGGAATATAGTCGAATTTGGTTTTCAAAGGTCTTCTCTTCCAATGAACCATTGGAATGATTTTAAGAAGATTTTTTTCTTAAATGCTAGAGCTATGAACGCTCTATTTTGCGCTTTGGATAAAACTTAGTTTAATTGGGTTTCTACTTGCGAAACGACTTTTGATATATGGCACACTCTCGAAATCACACACGAAAATACTAGTAGAGTAAAAGATTCTAAGATAAATCTTTTAATGCATGATTTTGAACTTTTTTGAATGAAATCAAGCGAAACCGTTATTGACATGTACACCCATTTTATAGATGTCGTCAATGGTTTAAAAGTACTTGGAAAATATTTTTTAAAATTTTAAATTGTTAATAAAGTTTTACGATCACTTTATAAAAATTGGGATTCGAAAGTAACGGCAATACAAGAATCAAAAGATTTGAACCATTTTTCGATTGAAGAACTAATTGGGTCTTTAATGACCTATAAAATGAGTTTTATGACACATGTTGAACAAAATGAACTTGAGAACAACCTTCCAAAGAACATGAAGGATTTTGGACTTAGAACAATTGAAGACCACTCGAGCATAAGCTCAAGCGATGGTGAACTTGAACTCCTCACTATGAAATTTAAAAAGTTCATGAAACAAAAATTAAAGAACAAAAAGAACACAACTACTTGCTATGAACGCAAGAAGAGGGAAGCACTTTGGGATAATCGAGTTCCTCCGAAGATGAGGAGAAAATTAACAAAGGAGAGATGGCAAACTACGCCTTAACGGCTTTCGACGATGAGATAATCAAAATCCCCTTAGTTTACTTTGAAATTACTTGATGTTTTTCATGAAAATTGCATGTTTAATGATGTAATGAAAATGTTAAAAAAAAAGGGTTTTAGGATCATACTTATCTTTCTAGTAATTTTGGAAAAGATCATGACAATTACATGTTTTATGATAATGCAATAAAATGTTAGATATAAATCTAATGATTGTACACCTAGTACGATTAATCTTATATGTGTGTTTAAGAAGCAAGAATGTGTATTTTGATGATTTCCATATAGCTTTTCGATTTTGATTAAAAGATGCCTTATGAAACCATGTTGATGATTATGCTTAATGAGTTTATCTTCCGGTATGAAACAAACAATTTAAAATGAAACATCTCTATCTTATTGACTTTTCAATAAAAGATTTATGAATCCATGTATATTATTTTCTTTTTATGAATCTCTTGAAAATGATTTTGATTTTAAAATTTGAATTTGAATGAGATTTATCATGATTTTTTTAGATTTATAACTTGAAATTTCTTATGCATGAATCAATATATTATATCATTTGACCTCTCAAGATTTCGTTTTGATTATTTAAAAGGAGATTTACTATATGAATCATGTCTTTTGATATTTACATGATAGGATGCAATGTAATTTGACATTTAGATACCATCATGATTTGAAATACTATGATTTGTTACTAAAATGATATATTATGAATGCCTGAGTATCATGTATGATATGATGATTAATTTATTTTTAGTATCATGCATAGAGTAAGGATGATATATAAAGTTTTGAAATTGTGCATGTTATAAATTGAAACTATAATGATGCACAAACATATTGAAATAAGATTGATACTTTACCTTTGTCATGATGTGAAGATTGATAAAAAGGGAAAAGATATTCTTCCCTTCTATTTGACAATGACATAAGGGGAGCAAATTTTGGTAGCTAGCTTGCATACTTCAAGAAGAAGCAAAAAGCTTGCTCATCTCAAAAAATCTTGCCAACTTTCATATGTGTAAAATTTGCTAGCTCACAAATTGTAAGGAGAAAAACTTGCTTGCTTGCTTGCACATCTAAAGATAAGCAAAAATTACAAACGTACATATCGTAAAAAGAGGCAAAACTTATTCGTTTGCTCATCTCAAAAACAAGAAATGCTATCTTGCAATCTCAAGCAAAAGTGCTATCTCTATCTCAAGAGGCAAAACTTGCAACTTGCACATTACAAAAGGAAGCAAGAATTGCTAGCTTGCACACTTCAACAAGAAAGCTATCTTGCATTTGCTTTTGAAATATTGCTAGCTTATACTTTCTAAAATGATGAAAAAAAAAAAATTGCTAGCTTGTATGTTGTAGAACTTGCTATCTTACTACCTTGCATATCTAAAACTTGATAGCTTCCATGTTCTAATATGATGTAGCGCTTACTATTTTTGCTAGCTTGCATGATGATAAAACTGAAGATTATGTTTATTATGCAATGATTTGAACTTGTATGTCTTAAAAACTTGAAAGTTGTACTTCTCCTTTTTATTGAGGATAAAGGGGGAGAAGTATGATGATGTTATGCATAAGTTTATGATAATATGTTGCTTGGATTTTTGAATCTAAGAGTTCTATCAATATGACATATTGATAGGGGGAGTTTGTTTAAACTCCATCATCAATTGGTTGTCATCATCAAAAAGGGGGAGATTATTGAATCTTAGATTTTGATGATGAAACCAATTGATAGAGTTTATAATTTAATCTGCGTTTTGAATGACGGAGGATGCTTTGATTAGGGATAGACAATTAAAGCAGGAAAGTTAAGGTTAATTCCGTCATCAATTGGTTGTCATCATAAAAAATGGAGAGATTGTTGAATCTCGGATTTTGATGATGAAACCAATTGATAGAGTTTATAATTTAATCTGCGTTTTGAATGACGGAGGATGCTTTGATTAGGGATAGACAATTAAAGCAGGAAGAATTATGTTGGGCTAGAGAAAAACATGTCAGAAGATTAGGCGTCGAGCCGAAGGATCGGTCGACGTATCGACAGAAGGCTTCAGACCATGAGTTCGGGCATCGGGCCAAGAAGAGCAGATATTATGCTAAGGAAATCGGAGTTGTAGAGGTCAACTGGCCGATTGGGTAATAGGCCGCAAGAGAGGACAATGCGCCAAACAATCGGACGAGGCGTCGATGAACCAATGATATACCGGACAACATCTGATTAGTTTAGTATTAATTGTCTAGATCGAAGTAGGTTTTTATGTGTGTAGGATTAACTAAGATAGTGATCAAGGCATAAAGCAAAATGAAGTCCCAGAGTCAAGAACGAGATTTCATTGGGAGTTCAAGAGTTCATCGGAAGTCCAGACGTTCATCGGAAGTTCTGTCAGAACCAATCGAGAAGTCCAGGAGCTTGCCAAAGAAGCTCATCGAAACTCGCCAAGAAGATCATCATGAAGTCCAGGAGCTTGTTGGGAGTCCGCTGGAATATTGTCGAGAGATCGTCGGATGTTCGTCGAAAGATTGCTAGAAGAAACCTTGACTTATCGGACTTATTTAGCTTAGTGTATGCCTTAGAATTCGTAGTTAGAACATAATTGGGATTGGAATTGGGCCAACCTAATTAGGGGCTAGTTGAACCCATGTGTGGACTGTGTTGGGCCAAGTGAAAGGCCCAAATAATGATAACCCAATGATGTTTTGTGCATGATGAAAGGGTACTTGGTTCCATGTTGAGTTATGAAGGAGGGCATCATATTCTTCTCACATGGCGTTATGCCAATGTGGAGATTTTTGGGCTTAAGTGATGGTAGTGGGTTCAATAGTATTAGAAGAGGATTCTGTGATACCATGTAGGTCAAGGACTTGACGTGATTTGAAAATACCACTTTTGGAGTGTGTTGTCATAGGATGTTTAGAGGCTACGAGATTGTGAGATTGAGTTGTTGGAAGAAGCGGTAGAGAGTCATTGACACAGGCCGGGTCAGGTTGAGGCACTTCAGTATCACTTGGTCTAGAAGGAGGTAAAGATAATGGTTGTGTTTCTGAACATATTACTTCATCAATTAGGGAAAATTGAGGAGAAATGAGTGGAGTAGTATTAAAGGGAATAGGCAATTGCTAAATTGGAGTAGTAGTAGAGTGTGGATCTTGAGGGAAGGAATTGGACGGTGTCATGGGAGGCTTATCCGATTGGATCGGATGTATACTCCAGTGAGGAATGTTTATTGGAGTGGTCTGCATGGCAAGAGACTCATGGTTTTGGAAAGGAAAGATAGACTCAACAAAAATAACGTGACATAATATAAAGACTTTGTGGGTGTGGGGATTATAGCATCAAAAAGCATTATGTTCAAGAGAGTATCCTATAAAGATGCAAGGCTGAGATCCTGATGTTATCTTATGGGAGGCATAGGGACGTAACTATGGATAATATAGACAGTCAAATACTTTGAGTTTATGAAGGTTTGGAGGTTTGTAAAATAGTGTTTCAAATGGGGACTGGTATTGTAGGACTGACACAAGCATCCGATTAATAAGGTAGACTGTAGTTTGAAAGGTTGTTGTCCAAACGGTTAAAGGCATAGAGGCCTAATGTAGAAGTGTAAGTCTAGTTTCAATTATATGCCAATGTTTGCATTCGACATAGCCAATTAGTTGAGGAGTATGCGGGGGTGACTTGAGGTGTTGTATTTCACAAGTTGAGAGATAGGATATCAGGGCTTGATATTCACCTCCACCATCAGAGTAAACTATTTTGATTATAGACTGAAAGTAGTTCTCGACCAACTTTCGAAAGTTGGTAAAGATGGTGGACACTTCAGATTTATGGTGAATATGATATAACCATGTGTACTTAGTGAAGTATTCTATAAAAATGACATAAAATCTGAATTGATCAAAAAAAATAATTGGAGCAGGGCCCCAAACATCGATATAAAAAATTTCAAACGGTTTAGAGTATGATATGGAAAATGTGCCAAAGGACTATCTATGACTTTTATTGCTAAGACATGCATCACATGTTGGGCTGACAACCCATAAGTTCAGCCCATAGTGGGCTTTAACAGCCCATAACCCACCTCCTCTTTTAACCTAACCCTAGATTAAATTAGGGGATGGTGGTGGCTACGAAAATAGGGTGAAAAATTATAGCAATAGGGGCAGAAAACAATAGAAGCAACATGATTCAAAAGGAGGAGAAAAGGATAAAAAAGCAAGAGAAGGAAAGGGAAGAAGACAAGGACAAGATAAAGAGATTATTCTCAATCATCCAGGTAGTTTTCTCATCTCAGGTTAAATCAGATCTACAATAGATTCTTGCTGTGATTACTTGGGGAGAATTTGGATATTGTGTATAGTGACGTAATCCTTATATCTCAGTTATTCTCTTGAGATTGTTGCTTAGGTTTTGGACAAAAGACTCTGAGATTTGTATATTCATTATTCTTATAGTGGATTATCTCTAGTTTGCCCTGTGATTTTTACCCTTCACGTTGGAGTGGTTTTCCATGTAAATCTTGGTGTTATATTTTATTGTGATTCTATTTAATTCCGCTGCATGTTATGTTCTACTATTATTTGTTCATATATAAAAGTTTATTTCTCTTTCTATCCCATAAACTGGTATTAGAGCAGGGTTTTGGTAATTTAATTTTTGTGTTTGAATATAGAGGCCAATAGTGTTTCTCGCATGATTAGCTTGAATGGAAACAATTGGATGATATGGAAACCAAGAATGAAATATCTCTTGTATTGCAAAGATTTGTATTGACCTATGTAGGGGGATAATACAAAACCCGCAACTATGATAAATGATGAGTAAAAGAGGTTAAATCAAAAAATAGTTGGGTTTATTCGATAGTGGCTCGATGATAGTGCATTTTACCATATTTCTACTAAAAGTTCTGCATATTCTCTTTGGAAAAAGTTGGAAGGTCTATATAAAAGAAAAATAATTGGCAACAAAGCTTTCTTGATCAGAAACATTGTAAACCTAAAATATAAAGAGGGTGCTTCTATTGCTGAGCATTTGAATGAAATGCAGAGTATAACTAACTAGTTATCCTCTATGAAAATGTCTCTTGATGATGAGTTGCAGACATTGTTACTTCTCAGTTCTTTGCTAGAAAGTTGGGAGACACTAGTGGTTTCCCTCAGTAATTATATGCCAGTTGGTGTTGTTACTATGAGTCAAGTAACAAATAGTCTGTTAAATAAGGAGTTGAGAAGAAAGAATTTAGCAACATCTTAGAATGATTCACAAGCACTTATCTCAGAGAACAGAGGAAGGTCAAAGTCCAAGGATAGAAGCAGTTCACATAGGGGTAGAAGCAAGTCAAGATCAAGAAAAGATATTATTTGCTATAACTATGGTGAGAAAGTATATTACACAACCTAAGAAAAGCAAGAAAAAGGGAAAAGAAGTGGAGTCTACAGAGTCAAAGGATAATACCACAATTATAGTGCAGGGTGGTGATTATTTGATTTTGTCTCCTTCTGATGATATTTTTTCTTGTGTGTGTCAGGATCTTGAGTGGGTGATTGACACGGGTGCTTCTTATCATGATATACCACAGAGAGAGTTTTTTGCTACATATTGGTCTGGAAATTTTGGTGTTATTAAGATGGGTAACTATGGCATGACAAACATTATTGGCATGGGTGATATCCATATAAAGACCAACCTTGGCTGCAAGTTGGTACTTAAGGATGTGAGGCATGTAGTTGACTTGAGGTTGAATTTAATTTTAGTTGGAATACTAGATGATGAAGACTATGATAGCAGATTTCATAAAAGGCAATGGAAGCTCAGTAAATGTTCTCTTGTTGTGGCTAGTGGAAAGAAATGTCACACCTTATACAGATTGTAGGTCAAAGCTTATAGTGAGCAGTTAAATGCTATAGAGAAAGACTTCAGCATGGAGTTGTGGCATAGGCGATTAGGACACATAAGCGAGAAGGGGCTCAAGCTTTTTCCAAAAGAGAGGTATTGTCAGACCTCAAAGGTACACATCTGAACCCTTGTATTGATTGTTTGGCTAGTAAATAACATAGAGTTTCATTTGCCAGTCCTATTATGTCTAGAAAAATACATGCCTTAGACCGTGTTTATACATATGTATGTCGTCTTTTGAGGACAAAAACTCTTGGTGGATCTGTTAATGCTCATGGTATTAGTGGTGCATTTTATTTTGTCACTTTTATAGATAATTTTTCTAGAAAAGTTTGGACCTATGCTATAAAGACCAAAGATCAGGTTATTAATGTCTTCAAAGAGTTTCATGCTAGAGTTGAAAGGGAGACAGAAAGAAAATTGAAATACATAAGATCATATAATAGTGGTGAGTACACAGGATTATTTAATGATTATTGTAGGTCATATGGTATCCAACATGAGATGACAATTCCTGGTACACCTCAGCATAATGCAATTGTAGAGAGGATGAACCACACCATCATGGAAAAGATCAGATGTATGCTTTCACAGGCCAAGCTGTAACATCCCTCATTTTTGAAAATTTTATAAGGGCCTATTTGTAATATAGGGACCTAAATGTAAATATTATAAATATGATATGATTTGTGAAAGATTCATATTAGGTTTTAAAAAAGAAAAAGAAAAATGGTGGACATGTGTCACTAGCTAACCTAAGGTTGGTGCCACCTATGTTTGTTTTAAGGATGACACATATGCTTCTTTCATGCATGCTTGCCACCTTGTAATTCTTATATTAGTCAAATCTAATGCATTAGAAGAGAAATTAAATGAGGAAAACTTAAGAGCTGCAACCAACGTGGGTTTGAGAGGAGAAAGGAAGAGGAATTGAAGTAGAAGAAGAAAAGAAACTTTGCTTTGCTTGAGGTTTTGCATCAATTTCCCCACATTTGGGAATCAAACTTTTCTAAAGCAAGTGTTCTAACCCATTCCTACAAAAATCTTAATCTCTTATTTTATCTTACCTCTGAAAACTTTGGAAGATTTTGGCTTCATACTTGATTATTCTATCGTTTTGGAATAAAAATGTAAATCTAGAATTTTTTTATATTTGACATTTCTGTATTATTCTAGCTATAACTTTCTGCAAAGATTCTTGATTTTAGAAAAAACCAAATGCATCCAAAAATAAACTCATAGCTCTTTTTTTTTATACTAAGATTGATAAATTTGGAGTCTATTTACCTATTGAAATTGTTCTTTCAATTGACCCTATGAAATCTGTAAAACAAAGACTATTGATTTTGACCTTTCAGTACTTTCTTACTTATAACTCTTTGTTGAAAACTCTGATTTATATGAAACATGATTTATTAGAAACAAGACGCATAAACCTTTCTGTGCATATCTGATTTGAATGATTTGGAGCATAAATACCTATTGAATCATCTATTCAATTCAACTCTATGAATTCTGTAAAATAGAGATAATGTTCTCTGACTTTTGGTTACTAAATTATTTATAACTCCTTGCTAGGAACTCAGATTTATACAAAACTTGAGTTATCAAAGACTAGATTGATACATCTTTCTATTGACTCCCATTTTATACAAATTAGAGTATAATTAATTATCTAAATAATTCATGCAATGTGCCTTTCAAACTCTATCAGAATCGAGTTTTGATCGATTTCGCCTATTCTTGTTTCGTATCTTTGGAAATTGATTTCAGCTAAAATCCTTACTTCAAATGAGCTTTACATTATTGCTTCAAATTCATATATAATCTTGTCCTATGAGTATTTGCATACCTTGATATGTTATATAAACTTCATGTTTGTATCGTAATGTTTCGTATAGGCATATGCATTCCGTTGTTCTGCATGTGTTTCCAATATGTCCCAAATTTATTGTTCGCAATGCCCTTTTGTACTATGGTGTTTGTGAGATTATTTGGACCTTTGCTAGAAATAGTAAAGGGATTATATGGACCTTTGCCAGAAATGGTAAAGGGATTATCTGAACCTTTGCCAGAAATGGTAAAGGGTATATGCTTAGAGCTCGCGATGCTCTAGATTATGTTTGGTCGTCATTCAGAAATGGATGAACCGGATTATGTTTGGGATCCCACTTCACCTTTTATATATTTGATATAATATCCAGAGCTTTGGTTTTGTGCTTTGGATAAGAATGAAATGTGTACAACGTCAAATGCGACGTTTGAGCTTCTGTTTCGTATATGTTCTTTGATATACTCCAAAATACTTCATATGTCATTGATATGTTCCGAAGCATTTCATCTGCCATTGATATGTTCTGAAATATTTTATCCGCCATTGATATGCTCCAAAATGCTTCATATGCCATTGATATGCTCCGTAACATTTCATACGTCCTTAATATGCTCTAAAATGCTTCATATGCCATTGATATATTCCAAAGCATTTCATCTGCCATTGATATATTTTGAAATATTTCATCCACTATTGGTATGCTCTGAAATGCTTTATATGTCATTGATATGTTCCGAAGCATTTCATTCATCATTGATATGTTCCAAAATGTTTCATTTGTTATTAATATACTCCGAAACATTTCATACATCCTTGATATGCTCCGAAATGCTTTACAAGCCATTGATATGCTCCGAAATGCTTTCTATGCCATTGATATACTATGAAATACTTTATATGCCATTGATATATTCCGAAGCATTTCATCCGCCATTGATATGTTCCGAAATGTTTCATTACGACAATGATTTGCTCCAATTTATCTTTACTCCCTTGTTATGAACAAAACATGCTTCGAATGAAATGACATTGTAATTCTGCATTCGTTGAGCGACTATCTATGAACTCTTGTATCCCGGTCTTGTATTTGGTACCTTATTTGTTTTGAAACTGTCCTTTTTCGCCATTGATATGTTAGTCGCTTACTAAGCTCTATGTGCTCACTCTGTTGCTATATAATTTTTTTTAAAATAGCTTGTCGCTCGCTAGAATGTTTAAATTGAGCTACGACAATAGAAAGCTAGAAGACTTTGGGCAAACCTTTAGTGGATGATATGTTTTATTGTATAAGTACACTAAGTGTCTAGTGGAATGTTTATGGTAAATATGAACTTATGAGTTTTATAAAAGCTTAAAGAACCTCTCATATTTAGGATTTTGGAGTGTTAAGTAAATTTGTGCAATGATATGAACATATGGTAAACATTAGTTTTTGTGATTGTATAGAATACCACACTTGTGGATTTATGAGGTGGTTCTTGTCTTGGTGAGTTGGTTTCAGATTTTATGATTCATCGAGTGATGTGATATATGGATTTAAACTTCACATGTTTTATAAATTATGGAATTATTGACGTGAATGACTTGAATGTTTTCTTAGTATCCTCAAATGTGTGATTGAATCCTGAAATGTATTGTTGAATTATAATATTATCGATTCGAGAGGGGCGTGACATAAGCTACCTAAAAAGTTTTGGGATGAGGCTTTGAGGATTGCAGTTGATGTGATCAACTTGTCACCATGTATAGCCCTAGATGGTAATGTTGCAGAGTATGTATGGTCAAAGAAAGATGTTTCCTACAGGCATTTGAGAGTGTTTGGTTGTCGTGTATTTGCATATGTTCCAGACAATGAGAAGTCTAAGCTGGATAGTAAGACAAAAGAATGTATTTTTCTTGGCTACTCATAAGATCAGTTTGGTTACAAGCTTTGGGATCCAGAAAAGCAGAAGGTGTTTAGAAGCAGAGATGTGGTCTTTTTTTAGGATCAAACCTTTGAGGATTTGAAGAAGAAGACACCAGCCAAGACTTCTACAGAAAGATTAGTAGATTATGACCCAGTTACTCCTCCAATATATCAAGGTGATGGGGGAGATGTGCAGGAAGATGGTGTAGAGCTTAATGTTGATCTACCTGCAAGACATATTGAGCAAGAAGAAGTTGGAGAGCAACTTCCCGCAGAACCTCAGTTGAGAAGATCTTATAGACAATATCAACCTTCTAGAAGATTCTCTATAGATGAGTATGTAATGCTTACTGATGCAAGTGAACCAAAGAGTTACCAGGAAGTAGTTGAAAGTGAGTAGAAAAAGAAGTGGTTAGTTGCTATGCAAGAAGAGATGGATGCTCTTTAGAAGAACCACACATATGATTTGGTGCAACTACCAAAGGGAATGAAGGCCTTGAAGAATAAGTGAGTTTTCAGGTTGAAGACTCAAGAATATTGTTCTCAACCAAAGTACAAAGCTAGATTGGCTATGAAAGGCTTTGGTCAAAAGAAAAGTATTGACTTTGAAGAGATCTTTTCTCCTATTGTTAAAATGTCTTTTAGTTGTGTTGCTCTTGGTATTGCTACTAGCCAGGACTTAGAGATTGAGTAGTTAGATGTGAAGATAGTTTTCCTTCATAGTGATTTAGAGGAGGAAATTTATATGGAGCAACTAGAAGGCTTCAAAGTCAAAGGTAAAGAGAACTTTGTCTGCAAGTTGAGGAAGAGCTTGTATGGGCTAAAGCAAGCTCCAAAACAATGGTACAGAAAGTTTGATTCATTTATGACTGAAAATGGATACAAAAGAATAGCTTCATATCATTATGTGTAAATCAAATGGTTTTGTGAGGATTTTATTATTCTCTTACTTTATGTTGATGACATACTTATTCTAAGGAAAGATATGTCTAAAATTGATAGGTTGAAAAAGGAATTGAGTGAGTCTTTTGCAATAAAGGACATGGAACCAACAAAGTAAATACTGGGTATGCAGATTTTCCATGACAGAAAAAACAAGAAGATTTGGTTGTCATAGGAGAAATACATTGAGAAGGTATTGGAAAGGTTTGGTATGAACAATGCAAAGCCAATTGGTTCTTCTCTTGTAGGTCACTTCAAGTTATACTTAGAACAGAGTCCGTTAAGTGATGAGGAGAAGGAGAAAATGCAAAAGGTTCCTTATTCTTCAGTATTTGGAAGTTTAATGTACGCAATGGTATGTACGAGGCCGGACATCGCATATGTAGTAGGTGTTACTAGCAGATTTCTTGTAAATCCAAGCAAAGAGCATTGGGCAGTAGTGAAGTGGATCTTTATATATCTCAAAGGGAGCTCTAAGGTTTGTTTAAGCTTTGGAGGTGGACCACTTGTGTTGACAGGTTACATAGATGCATATATGACAAGAGATATAGATACGAGGAAGTCCACATCAGGTTTTGTACTTACTTTTGCAGGGGGAGCTGTGTCATGGCAATCCATATTGCAAAGGTGTATTAGTCTCTCCACCATAGAGGCAGAATATATTGTTGCTACAGAGGTTTGCAAAGAAATGTTATGGATGAAAAAATTCTTACAAGAATTAGGGCTGAAATAGGAAAACTATGTTGTGAATTGTGACAACCAGAGTGCTATCCATTTGTGTAAGAACCCAACTTTCATTCCAAGTCAAAGCATATAGATGTCAGATACCACTGGATTCAAAATGTACTTGAAGAGAAGCAGTTACAGCTTCAAAAAATTCACATAGATGACAACAGAGTAGACATGTTGACAAATACCTTACCAAAAGAAAGATAAAAGATATACCGACAGCTGGTCGGCATGGCTTCACATTGAGGAGTCATGGGACAGCCTCCCTTATAGGCTGAAGGGGGAGGTTGTTGGGCTGACAGCCCATAAGTTCAACCCATAGTGGGCTTTAACAACCCACAGCCCACCTCCTCTTTTAACCTAACCCTAGATTAAATTAGGGGGTGGTGGGTGGCTGTGAAAATAGGGTGAAAAATTATAGCAGCAGGGGCAGAAAATAATAGAAGCAATGTGATTCAAAAAGAGGAGAAAAGGATAGAAAAATAAGATAAGGAAAGGGAAGAAGACAAGGACAACATAGAGAGACTATTCTCAATCATCCAAGCAGTGTTCTCATCTCAGGTTAGATCAGATCTACAATAGATTCTTATTGTGATTACTAGGGGAGAATTTGGATATTGTGCATAGTGACCTAATCCTTGTATCCTAGTTATTCTCTTGTGATTGTTGCTTGGGTTTTGAGTAAAAGACTCTTAGATTTGTATATTCATTATTCTGATTTGCCTCGTGGTTTTTACCCTTCACGTTGGAGGGGTTTTTCATGTAAATCTTAGTATTCTATTTGATTGTGATTCCATTTAATTTCGCTACGTGTTATGGCCTACTAGTATTTGTTCATATACAAAAGTTTATTTCTCTTTATATCCTATCATCACAATGCGTTATAGAACTACTTGATTTAAAAATAGGAAGAGAGTATCGAGAAAGTAATTTCTACTGGATAAGAGATGAGGGATTACCAAGACAATGATGCCACATATCAATTGGAGCTGCAACTAAAGAGTGAATAGTGGGCTGGGTTATTTGTGGAGCTGACAATCATTCGTAAATGTTACCTTGATTTAGGCCTTGGACCAAGGATGCCCCCATGCTCAAGTCCTTGATAAGAAAGGAATTAGGAAATAATTCAATTGAAGTATTATTGTATTTGTAAAATTGAGAAACAGAGATGAGATTTCGTTTAATATGAGGGACATATAGAATATCATTGAGTGTAAAGGTTGTAGTATCAGAATTAAGCATTGTGGAACTAGTATGAGTTATAGAAAGTCCTTTACTGTCACCGATGATGATATCTTCATTCCCGCCATAGTTGTTGTGGATAAACAAATTCTAAAGATCAAAGGTGATGTGATGGGAGGCGCCAGAGTCCATAATCCAATTGGGTTGGCTAGTAGTCGGAGTAGTTATAAGATTCGCTTGAGGCCATTGTGACAAAGCAGGGAGTCGAGGTCAAGATCGACAAACTTTAGCAGAGTGTCCGATTTTATCACACAATTGACATATGACTCTTAGTTGGCTTGTGAGGGCAGGACGCCAAGGCCGATGGTTATTGAAGTTGCCACTATGTGAGAAATTATGATGATGAGGATAAGGGGGGACTTGCATGGAACCAATAGGGTCAAGAGATATCTTGGCTAAACCTTTGGTGATGTTCGTATTGTACTAGTTGCTCATCCTTTTGGACTTGTGATTAACTTGAGCTATGATTGTTGGTCCGGGCAATTTGTCCTCACACTTTAAATATGTCTCATAGTTAGTCAACTTGTCATAGAGTTCTTCAAATGACATTGGTGAGTGGCGTGCCTGAATTGCGGCTGTCAATTCCTTGTACTCGTCTTCGAGGCCATTAAGGGTATGGATGATTACTTCTTCGTCACATAGGGAATGACCTATCAAAACTAAGTCATCAATGATAATTTTAATATTTTGTAGATAATTAGCGATAGTACTTTCCTCTTGTTTTGTTTTCATTAGACTGGATAGAAGACTGAGCTTGCGAGTACGCGAACGATTCGCTAAGATTGTTTACAGCTTATATCATGCTTCTGCAGTGGTCGCACATGAAAATATCAATGGAGCAACGGATCCAGCAATTGAGGCTTAAATAGCTTGGAGGATGAGACGATCTTGACGTAGCCACAATTTGTGAGCTGGATTTGGCATTGGATTGGGTTCTCCGGGGATGTTGATCATGGCTGGTGGACAATTGAGAGAGCCATCAATGTAGCCTAATAAGTCATATCCAAATAGGAGATTAGAAAATTGGGCCCGCCATGATGCGTAGTTGCCATCTTTTGATAACTTGAAAGGGATTAGCGTGGCAGCATTGATGGAGACAAGTCCTGTATGTGGAGAAGTACTATGATTCACTACAGAAACAGTAACTGGAACATAAGAGAAAGATAACAAAAACATTCTGAGGATGTGTACTGATCCAAGGGGCTCAAGATGAGAGTTTTGGTCGAGTTGTCGATGTGTTAAAGGTGCAGCCTATGATCGAAGAAGCACAACCACTGAAGGTATTGAATCTCGGATTTTGATGATGAAACCAATTGATAGTGTTTATCTGATTTGTGTTTTGAGTGATGTAGGAAGCTTCGATCAGGGAAAGACAATTAAAGCAGGATGAATCATGTTAGGCCAGAGTAGAACATGTCCGAAGATTGGATGTCGAGTCGGAGGATCGATCGACGTGTCGGCAGAAGACTTCGGGCCGATAATTTGGACATCGAGCCAAGAAGAACGGAAATTGTGCCAAGAAAATCAGAGTTACAGAGGTCAATTGGTCGATTGGGCAATAGGCCGCAAGAGAGGACGATGCGCCAAAGAATCGGATGAAGCGTTGAACCAATGACATGACCGGACAATATTTGATGAGCTTTGTAATAATTGTCTAGATCGAAGTAGGTTTTAGGTCTAATTGAGTCGGTATTGGGGTGAAACAATGCCAACTCAATTAGGGGCCAATTGGGCCTAGATTGGGAGTGATTTGGGCTCAATGAGAGGCTCATTCAATGACCCAAATGTTGGGCCAAGCGGTGGCATCGCCAGAATTAGCAGTAGAACCGCCCGTGAGTTGGAAAACTCGAAAAACCCGGTCTCCGAGGTTATCAGGTAGTGGTACTGCCCAGACACAGTCTCCCAAGTAGTAGTACCGCCAGATTGGGTGGTAGTACCGTCCAGTGTCAGATTGCAGGCGGTGGTACCACCCGTACCTTGAAATCTCGGGGATTTAAATTTTGGGCTCTAAATTTGAATCTATTTGGGGCCTATAAATATCCCACTATTTCTTGCTTATGACAGCAAGAATTAGATAGAGAGGGGGAAAGAATCCTTGGCGAAAAAGAGTTAAAAAAGCTTGAAAAGTGTTGAGTGTTCCCCTCCACCTCTTAGAGTTTAGAGTTCATTCTAAGAGAGGTGTGAAACTTATAAAGGTTCTCTCCTGAGCCTGTCAAAAAGAGAATAGAGTTGTAAGAAAGTGGTTGGTCATCGTCTATTGAAGGAAAACCATTAGTGGATGCCGATGGCCTCGACGGAAGAGGAATCGAGAGTGGATGTAGGTCACGACGATCGAACCACTATAAAATTCAGTTTGCATTTACTTTAAGCTATTTACTTTCATTGCAAACTGTCTTACGTACTTTATCTTCTCATTACACTCTTCCATATGTTTTTAAGTTAAACTCATATTTCTGATATCGATTTTCATCGAACGTACAAAAGATTTTCAAGACCGGCATTTTTATTCGCTGTACTAATTCACCCCCTTTAAGTGTCGACTTGTTCCTAACAGAATGAAGAGAAGCAGTATATCTTAGCAGATCTAAGGAAGAGATCTGTTAGTGGAGGAACTAGGCTGCGGCTATAGATCTGTGAGAGATCTATAGTTTTTGTCATAAATGTTGTGGCTGCAACTCCCGTGAATCGCAAGGAGAAGGTTTGGCTCTGCGTACGCAGGAAGAAGGTGGGGGCGCTGCTGTGCTCTTCGGGAACTTTGACTTCATCAGAAAGCGTAAGAGGAGAGACAAAATCGAGGGATCTTCTTGTGTCCTGCTTGGCGTGGATAGCGCAGAAGTTGATGTCCTTGAAGAGGCCTTTAGAGGAGGAAGACCACTAAGTCTTGTGCCCCTATTGCTAATGAGGAGAACCATTGTTTTTCCTTGTTGAGGAGCGAAGGACATGAGTTGGTGATGGAGGATGCTGTTGTTGTTGCAGCGATGATAGTGATGGGCAGCAATGGGATTAAGAGCAAGCAAGGAGATCGATCAATTTGTGGCGATGGTAGAGAGCAGCCATCGGAGGAAGAAAGAATGCTGCCAAGCAGCAGTGACAACCTATGGTGAGAGAAGGTAGCAGTGGTAAAGGATGTGATCGCGGATGATCCGATCACTGATCTGAGAGGAAACTGCAGAGATCTAAAATCAATGAAGCAAGGGAAGATGAGTAGCTCTGAGAAGACCTCGAGTGATGCAACGGATTTTGGCACAGCATCAGCAGCAACAAATTTGGGCGGTGGAGAGTAGAGATCGCCAGGTTGGTCGAGGGCGCAGGAGCCGGTGGTTGAGGATCCACTACGCTTTCGTTGGATGGTAGTCACAGCAGATCACTGGCTTATAGCAATGTGACACAAGGGAAGTCTACGCGATGAAGAATTGAGAAGAGGCGTATAACTCAAATCTGTTGTGCCACGGTGATGGTTGCAAATCTGTGAGGATGGAGACCAGTGCCGGTGAGGAATGAAGTGCCGGTGAAGGCAGCACTAGAGGCACCGGTGCAAAGTGGTAGCGGAGAAGATAGTTGCTGTTCGCGAAGTGCTGCAGTTGTTGAATCTCGAATTTTGATGATGAAATCAATTGATAGTATTTATGATTTGATATATATTTTGAGTGACGCATGATGCTTCGATCAGGATGAGACAATTAAAGCAACAAGAATCATGTTGGGCCAGTGGAACATATCAAAAGATTGGACGACGAGCCAAAGGATCGGTTGACGTATTGATAGAAGGCTTCGGGCCATAGTTTTGGGTATTGGGAGAAGAAGAGCAGATATTGCGCCAAGGATATCGGAGTTGTGGAGGTCAACTGGCCGATTGGACAATAGACAGCAAGAGAGGATGATGCGCCGAAGAATCGAACGAAGCATCGATGGACCAATGACATGCCGGACAACATGATTCATTCTTAGTAATAATTGTCTAGATCGAAGTATGTTTTATGTGTGTAGAATTAATTACGATAGCAAGGCATAAAGAAAAATGAAGTCCCAGAGTCAAGAACATGATTTCGTTGGGAGTTCGAGAGTTCGTCGGAAGTCCAGACGTTCGTCAGAAGTTCTGCCGGAACCAATCGAGAAGTCCAGGAGCTTGCCAAAGAAGCTCATCGGAACTCGCTAAGAAGATCGTTGTGAAGTCTAGAAACTTGCCGGGAGTCCACTAAAACATTGCCGAGAGATCGTCGGAAGTTTATCAGAAGAAACCTAGACTTACGGACTTGTTTAGCTTAGTAGATGTTTTAAATTTCATAGTTAGCACGTAATTGGGATTGGAATTGGGCCAACCCAATTATGGGCCAGTTGGGCCCATGTAAGGACTGTGTTGGGCCCAACGAAAGGTCCAAACAGTGACCTAAGAGGTGGCACAGTCTCCGAGACTATGTCAAGCGGTGGTACCATCGGTCTGGGCAGTGGTACTGCCCAAACACAGCCTCCGAGAGGCTGCAGGCGCTGGTACCGCTAGTCTGGGTAGTGGTACCGCCCAAAACTGGCCCCCAGGCGGTGGTACCGCCCAAAACTGGCCCCCAGGCGGTGGTACCGCTAGACCTGGGCAGTGGTACCGCCTAAGGCAATGTCAGCATCAAACTGACACTGGGCGGTGGTACCGCCCGTGCCCGGGGAACCCGGGATGGGAAAGTTTTAGGCTCCAAGTTTGAATCAACTTAAAGCTTATAAATACCCCTCCCATCCCTTGTTAAAGCACACAAGCACAGAGATTTTAAAAGTAAAGAAACGCTACTGCAATCTCTTTAGATTTCCCTCCTCTACTTTAAGTGTTAGAAATCTGTAAAAGATGAGTGTGAGTGCTTATAAGGGTTATCTCCTAAACCCGGTAAAAGGAGAAAAGGGGTATAAAAGGTGATTGGCCTACGCCTATTGAAGGAAGGCCTCTAGTGGACGTCGGTGACCTCGTCGGAGGAGGAAGCTAAAAGTGGATGTAGGTCAAGATTAACCAAACCACTCTAAATCTCAGTTTGCATTTACATTTTGCTCTTTATCTTAACTACAAACCTCTTCAATAGCTTACTGCCTTCAATACTTTTTCGTACACTTTCAAGCTATCTTTATGAAATAGGTTTTTTTGAAGTCATGATTTTACCGCTGCACTTATTCACTCCCCCTGCCCTCTTAGTACCGATCTCAAACTCTCGATCCTAACAAATGCTGCCAGCGGTAGTATCGCCAGAGCTCGGTCTTTAAGCTCTGTCAGGTGGTAGTATCGCCCAGATTGGGCGGTGGTACCACCCAATGTCAAATGTCAGGTGGTGGTACTGCCCAGTAATGGCAGTGGTATCGCTAGTACCCCGAAAATCCAGGATGAGATACTTTTTGACTCCATTTTTTAATCCATTAGGGGCTATAAATATCCCACTCTTTTCTGCATGAAAGGGCACGAAAGTATTAGCATAATCTTGAATTCTTGAGTCTTAAAGTGTTGTAAATGTGAGAAGAGTTCTTCTCCTTCTCCATCTCTTAGCCTTGTAACCATCCAAGAAAGAGGAGTAAAACTTGTAAGGGTTGTCTCCTAACCCCGTGAAAAAGAGAAAGCGTTGTAAAAGGTGGTTGGCCATCGTCTATTGAAGAAAGGCCTTTAGTGGACACCGAAATGTTTTTTGGATTTTGAACTTGTAAACAAAATTTTACGTTCTCTTAATAAGAGTTGGGATCTGAAAGTAACCGCAATACAAGAGGCAAAAGATCTTAATAATTTTTCACTTGAAGAACTTTTTGGTTCATTAATGACATATGAAATAGCGCACAATGCACAAAATGAACTTGAGAACAACCTTCCAAAGAATAGAAAAGATTTAGCACTTCAAACAAAAGAATGCCACTCAAGCATAAGCTCGATTAATGGTGAACTTGAACTCCTCATGAAATTTAAAAAGTTTATGAAACAACGATTAAAGAACAAAAACAAACTTAAAAAGAGCGGACTACTTGCTATGAACGCAAGAAGAAGTTGCCAAAAGACGAATCGAGCTCCTCCGAAGATGAGGAGAAAATCAATAAAGGCGAGGTGGCAAACTATGCCTTAACGGCTTTCGACGACGAGGTAATCAAAATCCCCTTAGTTTATTTCAAAATTACATGATGCTTTTCATGAGTTATTTTTAATTATTTTTCTTGAAAATTGCATGTTTAATAATGTAATGAAAATGTAAAAAAAATAAAATGATCATGCTTTTCTTTTTCTAGTAATTTTGAAAATAATAAAAATTTCATGTGTTATGATAAAGGAACAAAATGTTAGACTTAAATCATGCTAGATGTTTTAATGATGTAATAATGTAATAAAATATTAGATATAAATCTAATGCTTGTACACCTAACAAGATTAGTTTAAGAAGCATTAATGTGTATCATGTTGATTTTCGTATTATTTCTCAATTTTGATTGAAGATGCTCTATGATTAATGAAATCATATTTGATCTGAAGTAATGCATAATGATCATGCTTAATAAGTTTATATTTCAAAATTATGCATGATGATTTTTGGGTAACTTATGGTTCATTGATCTTGATGATTTCCATGATGAGATTTACTCTTTCGATTTTAAACTATGATGTATGGTTTTATACGAAAATGATAAAGGCATGCTTGTATGAAATAAACAACTTCAAATGAAATATATATATAAAAAAAGGAGGAATACATTTTCCATCTCTATCATATTGATTTTTCATTAATGAATCCATATATATTATGCTTTTGTGAATCTCATGAATTATGAAAATGATTTGAATTTAATGGGTTTTATCGAAATCATGATCTTGATTTCTCGTGATTTATAACTAGAAATCATTTATGAATCAAGATCTTATTTTTTGAACTCCCATGTTTCTTTTTTGTTATTTACTAAAAATGAGATTTGTCAAAGTAAATCATATCTATTGATATGCATGAATTGAGATCTTGTTCTACTATTCTTTTTGCTATTTATAAAAAGAAGAGATTTGATGAAATAAATCATGTCTTGTGGCATTCATTATTTGATATTATTATCTTTCATGACATGATGTATAAATTCCTTTGTATTTGTGGCTGTAAACCTCATGTCATAAGTAGAGCATTGATGTAAAAATTGTATTCTTCCACTCTACTTCTAGTAACCTTTTGAGAAGTTAGAAGTTGAGAGTGGTTTTAGGCTAAGTCTTGTTTTCAATAGCTTTAGTGTTCACCTCCTTTCTTTTCATTGAAATCTTTGTAAAAGGGTGAACCACTTGTAAGAGGTTGTAAGAGGGGTGTAAGTAGGAGGTTGATCTTCGCCTAGTAAAGGAAGATCATTAGTGGATGTCGGTGGCCTCGACGGAAGAGGAATCGGAGGAGTGGATGTAGGTCGCATGACCGAACCACTGTAAATCGGTTTGCGTTTATCTTATTGTCATTTACATTACTGCAAACCATCTTCACTTTGATGCTCTACTTCTTTGTCTCCTTCTTACGTATGCCTTTAAGTTAAAATGCAATCGAAACGATTTCAAGCGAAACGTTGCTTTTATCGTACAAAGTTTTCGAAAGTGTTTAAATCGTCGAAAGTTTATTGTTCTTTACCGCTGCACTAATTCACCCCCCCCTTAGTGCCACTCCGGTCCTAACACAAACATATCATAGTGATAATAGTGTGGAAGAAGGTTTTTATAAGTGATGATTTGAAAGATTCTATGCTGCCTAATTCAGACATCTTATTTATGGGGATTGGTAATATCCATTTCTATATAAATTTAGGTATCATTGTCTTATTCAAGGTTAAAGGAATTAGGAACAATTTTTATGGGATGACGAAAAAGGACAGTGATTTGGAAGAGAGAATCCTCATTCTAATATTCTATTGGTAAACTAGAGAGTTAGATCCACAAAGGGATAGAATCTATTCTGTTAGTAATAAGTTAAAAATCTAATTTCTAAGGGATGAGTTAAAGAACATCCTCTTCAAGGATATTCCAAGGTCCCTTAGTGAGATTCCAACATTCTTTGTGACCACATGAAGTAGTTCACCAAACATCCTACCTCCCCTAAGCTCTTCTTAAAGGCTAGCAAAGCCAACCTAAAAGCTATTAGTGGGGTAATCCAGGGTAAAATAAAACTAAAGCCCTCTTACTTTGTTTTTGAAAAAGATTTACTTTCATCCTTTGACTGTCCTGATGGACTTGAACCCTTAACCCCTTCTCCCAAATAATCATGTTCAGTTGAAACTATAAAGGTCTAAATCAAATTGAAATGAAAGAGAAAAAAATCAACCTCCAAAAATCAATAAAGGAGAATAAATAGACTAGATATTGATAAAATATTTTGTAAACCAATAAAAGATCGATGAAATAATTTATCGATTAGGTATAAAGCCCAAATTTTCTACCATGTCTATAGTTTTTCTTCTTTAAGTTAGACAAAATCTAAAGTGGAGGTGTTTATCTGATCCAAAGGAGAGCAACGAAGTAAGTTTCCTATGGTGTTTATCATAAAGAATGGCTTTGCAGAGAGAATAAATATCGAGAATATCTTTTTGAAAGAAGAACCAATGACTCGAAGATTATAGTTCAAGAGAAATAACAAAGAGAATGACAAAGAAAAGGAGAGTCTAAACATCAAGGAGAATATATTTCATCGTTGGGAAGTCTATTCATCCTCACAACTACTTTTTAACTTTGGCTAAACATAATTAGACATGAAAAATGATTAAAATATTTTTTTAAAAAATTAAATATTATAATTTTTAAATATACATATATTTAAAACAAAAGAGTTAATAAGTTAAGAGTAATATGATAATCTAACCTACAAAAAGAGATCTTATAACACTGTTAGCGTTTAAAACTAATGAAAGGAATATTTTTACAAGGACTAATTTTGAATAGCGTTGATATAATTGTACAGTTTTATGTGTATTTTGTGTGTGTATATATATATATATATATATATATATATATATATATATATATATATATATATATATATATATATATATATATATATATATATATATATATATATATATATATATATATATATATATATATATATATATATATATACACACACAAAATACACATAAAACTGTACAATTATATCAACGCTATTCAAAATTAGTCCTTGTAAAAATATTCCTTTCATTAGTTTTAAACGCTAACAGTGTTATAAGATCTCTTTTTGTAGGTTAGATTATCATATTACTCTTAACTTATTAACTCTTTTGTTTTAAATATATGTATATTTAAAAATTATAATATTTAATTTTTTAAAAAAATATTTTAATCATTTTTCATGTCTAATTATGTTTAGCCAAAGTTAAAAAGTAGTTGTGAGGATGAATAGACTTCCCAACGATGAAATATATTCTCCTTGATGTTTAGACTCTCCTTTTCTTTGTCATTCTCTTTGTTATTTCTCTTGAACTATAATCTTCGAGTCATTGGTTCTTCTTTCAAAAAGATATTCTCGATATTTATTCTCTCTGCAAAGCCATTCTTTATGATAAACACCATAGGAAACTTACTTCGTTGCTCTCCTTTGGATCAGATAAACACCTCCACTTTAGATTTTGTCTAACTTAAAGAAGAAAAACTATAGACATGGTAGAAAATTTGGGCTTTATACCTAATCGATAAATTATTTCATCGATCTTTTATTGGTTTACAAAATATTTTATCAATATCTAGTCTATTTATTCTCCTTTATTGATTTTTGGAGGTTGATTTTTTTCTCTTTCATTTCAATTTGATTTAGACCTTTATAGTTTCAACTGAACATGATTATTTGGGAGAAGGGGTTAAGGGTTCAAGTCCATCAGGACAGTCAAAGGATGAAAGTAAATCTTTTTCAAAAACAAAGTAAGAGGGCTTTAGTTTTATTTTACCCTGGATTACCCCACTAATAGCTTTTAGGTTGGCTTTGCTAGCCTTTAAGAAGAGCTTAGGGGAGGTAGGATGTTTGGTGAACTACTTCATGTGGTCACAAAGAATGTTGGAATCTCACTAAGGGACCTTGGAATATCCTTGAAGAGGATGTTCTTTAACTCATCCCTTAGAAATTAGATTTTTAACTTATTACTAACAGAATAGATTCTATCCCTTTGTGGATCTAACTCTCTAGTTTACCAATAGAATATTAGAATGAGGATTCTCTCTTCCAAATCACTGTCCTTTTTCGTCATCCCATAAAAATTGTTCCTAATTCCTTTAACCTTGAATAAGACAATGATACCTAAATTTATATAGAAATGGATATTACCAATCCCCATAAATAAGATGTCTGAATTAGGCAGCATAGAATCTTTCAAATCATCACTTATAAAAACCTTCTTCCACACTATTATCACTATGATATGTTTGTGTTAGGACCGGAGTGGCACTAAGAGTGGGGGGTGAATTAGTGCAGCGGATTAAAACGTCAGTTTTGGAAAATCTTTCTCACGATAAAAACTGAACTCGGAAGTACTTAACTTGAAAGCTTGTTTGTAAAGGTGTGCAACAAAAATAATGAGGAAGTAAAGCACATAAGAAGGTTTGCAGTAAGATAAGCAGCAACAAATAGATGTAAACCAGAGAAGACGGTAGTTTATAGTGGTTCGGTCAATCGTGACCTACATCCACTCCTCCGATTCCTCTTCCGTCGAGGCCACCGGCATCCACTAATGATCTTCCTTTACTAGGCGAAGATCAACCTCCTTCTTATACCCCTCTTACAACCTCTTACAAGTGGTTCACCCTTTTACAAAGATTTCAATGAAAAGAAAGGAGGTGAACACTAAAGCTATTGAAAACAAGACTTTTGCTAAAGCTTCTCTCAACTTCTAACTTCTCAAAAGGTTGCTCTCTCAGTTGAGATTTGAGGGGTCTTTATAGGCCTCAAGAGGATTCAAATTTGGGCTCCAAAAATTTGAATTCTCTTAGGTTCCCGATGCTGGAGGTGCCACCGCCCAGCCAGGCGGTGCCACCGCCCAGCCAGGCGGTGCCACCGCCCAGCCAGGCGGTGCCACCGCCCAGCCAGGCGGTGCCACCGCCCAGCGCTCGGGTGCTGGGTGGTGCAACCGCCTAGCCAGGAGGTGCCACCGCCCAGCTCTCGGGTGGTGGGCGGTGTAACCTCCCAGCCCAGGCGGTGCCACCGCCTGGCTCTCGGGTGCTAGGCGGTGCAACCGCCCAGTCTGGAGGTTCCACCGCCCGACACTTGGTTTCTTGGTTGGGCTTCAAACTTAGCCTAAACCAAGTCCAAGTTTGGGCCCAGTTGGCCCCTACTTGGGTCATAGGATTAACACCTAATCCTAGCCCTAATTAACGTGCTAACTATAATTTTAAAGACATTTTCTAAGCTATTACAAAGTCCATAAGTCAAGACTTCTTCCGGTGAGCTTTCGGCGAACTTCCGGCGGTCTTCCGATAAACTCTTGGAAACCATTCTGCGGACTCCCGGCAAGCTCGTAGACTTCACGATTTGATCTTGGCGAGTTCCGATGAGCTTCTTCGGCAAGCTCCGATCTTTCTCGGTGAGCTCCGTGAACTTCCGACGAACCTTTTGGCGAGCTTCCGAAAAACCCTTCGGCAAGCTCCCTACTTATTCTCGGCTAGTTCCGGCAGCATTCTCGACGAACCTTCGGACTTCCGTCGAACTCTCGAACTCCCAACGAATCCTTCGTGCTTGACTCCGGCACTTTGTTTCGCTTTATGTCTTCATCGTTATCGTAGTTAATCCTGCACACACAAGACAAAACTCTCCTCCGATCTAGACAATTATTACAACGCGAATTGACGTTCTGTTGCCCGGCACGTCATTGGTTGGCGCTTCGTCCGATTCTTCAGTGCATCGTCCTCTCTTGCGGCTTGTTGCCCAATCGGTGGTTTACCTCCGCAACCCCGATATACTTGGTGCAATTCCGCTCTCCTTGGCCCGATGCCCGATGTCCGAAGCCTTCTGCCGTCCAATACCCTGATGTGATCTCCTCCGGTACAACGTCAATTCCTCCTGCGTCAACTATCTAATCCTGATCGAGTAGACCTGCATCACTCAAAATGCAGTTAAACATCTAAACACAATCAATTAGTTTCATCATCAAAATCTGAGATTCAACAGTACCGCTAGATTGGGTGGTAGTACTGCCCAGTGCAATGTCAGTGTCAGACGAACACTAGCGATGGTACCGCCCAACATAGGTGATGGTACCGCCCGTACCCAGGAAACCCAGGATGAGATATTTTTAGGCTCCAAGTTTGAATCAACTTGAGATCTATAAATACCCCTCTCATCCCTAGTTAACTTACATAAACACATAGAGTTTAAAAGTGAGAAAACACTATAGAAATCTCTTGAGAAATCTCCTCCTCTAGCATAAACTTAGAATTTTGTTTAGAGAGGAGTGTGTGCTTGTAAAGGTTGTCTCCTAAACCTGTGAAAAGGAAAAAGAGGGGTGTAAAAGGGTAGTTGATCTTCACCCGTTGAAAGAAGATCAATAATAAATGTCGGTGGCCTCGACGGAGGAGTAATCGAGAGTGGATATAGGTCATGACGACCGAACCACTATAAACTTGATTTGCATTTACTTTTAGCAATTTACTTTTATAGCAAACTGCCTCTCCTCCTTACTATGCTTTTACTACGCCTACGCTCGCATACGCTTTCAAGCTATCTTTCCGAAATCGGTTTTAATCATATGAAAGAATTTTCGGAACCGACATAATTTTATCGCTGCACTAATTCAACCCCCCTCTTAATGCTGACTCATTCCTAATAGCAGTCGCTGCAGAAAGCGATGGTAGCAGTATTAATATCGCTGGAGGTGCGTCGAGGTAGAGGAGAGAGGGTTCTCGACGTCGGCTCGGTGGAACAGGTGGAGTAGGACATGGTGGAGCTGCACTCGCCTCGGTGCAACTTTGCTAAAGACCACGCCTAGGGGGCTGTTGCAGTGCAACGTAGGTGTTTGACGGTAAGATGCAGCAGCAGAAAGATATGGTTGTAGCGAGTGGACAGCGTAGAAAACGCCTTAGATCAATGTCGATTCCTTGAGGGAGTTCGCCAAGGATAATGTCTGCCTTGTCAAGTGCTGCCACAAGCCCGATCGCAAGGAGTTCTCGAAGGTGGCGGTCCGCACAATAATCGGGTTCATGGTGATGGGATTCGTTGGAGGTCAAGTGCAGAAATGCTTCATGATGCCTTGCTCCAACGAGAACAGGCTATGGCTGTCCAAGCCTGTGATAAGTCTAAGGAAGGGAGGGTAGATCTTGCTAAGACAAGAATGTCTCTAATACCATGATAGAAGATAGAAGGTAGAATATAGAAGTTAGAAGTTATGTTTCTCATCGAGATGTTCTCCCTATTTTTACAGGTTAGGGGGGAGGATTTTCCTCAACAGAGCAGCAACGGGATTTCCTCATACAGTTGGGAAAATCTTATCTACTATCAGGGTGGAGGGCATGGTGCAGGCGAAGGGGGTGAGGCCACTCGCGATGGGAGCATAGGATGTAGACGATGGATGGCGATGCTTGCAATGGGCAAAGGCCGTGGGTGGTGTTGCGCGTGGTGGGCAGTTGGTGGAGGATGAAGGGATATTTTAATTAAATTAATAAAAAATATTTTAGGTAAAAATTAATTAGGAGGCATTATTCGGTAGAAGCCCAATAATACGAGTCTTTTTAGATAAAATACTCAAATTAATCTACATAAAAATATATAATTTTTAAAAAATATTTAGATGATTTTTTTGAAAATGTTTCCCATTTATTTCTTTCCCAAAAGGTGTCCCCTTTTGTTTTCGTTTTTTTTTCAAATAGTGCCTCAATAATATCAAAAATACTTCGCCAGCTCTAATGTTTCATGTTTTCCTAGTTTTTTCATTATTTTTTTATCACAATAGTATTTTTATTTGTCTCATTTACGATGTTCTCCAACAACGTTACAATATTTTTATCGAGGTGTAAAAAATCATTATAAAGTTACCAAAAAAAATTATAAGTGATATCATACTATCTCTTTAGTTGTCATTGCTCATTATATTACTATATCTTTTGATTTGATTGAAGTTAAGTTTCTATTTGGATTATTTATCTTGTTTTAAATATATTTTATAATATTTTTATTATGATAGGTAAAAATATTATAACAAATTAATTTTTGATCAATATTTGAGTGATGTTATTTTTAAACTATTATAAATACGAATCCTAATATGATATCAGTAGAGTTAAATACGACGATCACCGACCTCGGAGGATATATACGATTTTTTTATGCTAAGGTAACATCTGCATCAGAGTCTTTGAGCGAATCTGCTTCCTGCGACAACAAACCTAGGCAACGGATCTCTTCAGCCGGTGGAGCGAGGGAGGCACTGGTGGACAAGTCGGCTACCCCTGCACGACCATAACTCCGTCTTCCAAGCCTCCTGCGTCTTCTTCTCCCTCAGACCTCCTCCCGACCTCGAAGGTAAACACCTCCCTCCCTTCTAATTTTTCTCCCTCCATTTATATTTCTCCGAATGCAAGACAACCTATGCCGCTTGATTCGATTCGTAGGGAACTTCAATGTCGCTGCGGTTTCATTTTTCTTTTTGAACATTCAACGATTTTTATCATCGGACAGTTTTTTTGCGCCTTAAAGTAATGATCCAGGAAAAGATTTAGCATCGAGTATTATCTCAAACATCTTATGGGCACTCGACGAAAGAAAGAAGGATGACTGTTGTCATGTGCACAACCACGATCCTTTTGATTCTTTACTAAAGAACAACCGTTAGAAATCATCATCTGGATTTGCACTGGAGAGGAAGAGGGCTTTGTGGTTAAAGATCGAGCCGGGCAGTCTATGATCCAAAGTCATCTGATGTTGAAAAGGAAACATCAGGGGTCTTGGTTCTCTTATTTTATGAATGAACACGGAATTCAAAGGACCTTACATTAGACTGGACATACGATAGTTCCGTGGATTTATTTTTACCTTCTCTATCATACCCCTTTCTCAATCACTTGGATTTCCCACTCTGCCCCACTTTTTGGCATCCCAATTCTGCTGAAAAATAATCACAGATAGTAAATGCAGATATTGTTTTTCTCCTTTGTAGCTTTGCTAACACTCTACATTAGGCTTGCAGACTAAAATTGAGTGATTGAACATCAAGTGTCATCTCAACCATCATGAAAGGAGTATTGGAGAATGATTACAATTTCATAGGGCGGCAAAACTATCACTTTATAAGTCTATATGAAGTGGCATGTTATGCCGTATTTTAATTGTCACTATCTAGTGTGATGGAATAATCAATTCCATTAACCTAATGTGTTTTGAAACTGTCACACCAAATGCTTAAACTTAAGAATAGTATGCTCATCTGATTTTCTAAAAGAACTCAAATATCTTCTCATTTCTGGGTTCAGTTGTGGTTTCACATTGTGATGTACCTTCAACCCCATTTGTTTATAAACCTTTTCAACTTGAGCATCTCACCGTATCCTAATGCTATGTTGACTCTAATACTAATTATCATTTGATGGGAAAATTAACCCACTAACTTGATAGGTCTGGGATCACATGATTTTAAATGCTTGTAGGTTGAGTTTGATACAATTGTCTTCTATTCCATTAACTTGACAGGTTTATAATCATATAATTTTAAATGCTTAAAGCCTTAAACCCAAGTTAACTATATAGATCCATCCAATCCTGTAAGCTAGATTTAATTGTCCTCACACTTCTAATTTTGGACTAAACTAGAGTGTCATAATCTTATCAAATTAAGATTTGATGTCTTCAATAAACCCAAGATAGGTCCAACTACTCATGTCCTAGATACAAACCCTAGTATACAAATATTAAGTCCACTCTCATTCCAATTATCACGATTCCACTTGATAGAAAAATAACACATTAATTTGATATGTCTGGGCTAAGTGATTCTAAATGCTTAAGAATAAGATAATATTAGTAGATCCATATACCCCATAAACCAACCCAATATTTCTTCTACATCCAATGCGGGACTAACTGGTGTTACTCATTTCTTCTCTTGTGTTCAACCTAGAATATTCATGCTAAGAAGATAACCTCCTCCTCCTCCTTTCTCATTTCTTCTTAATACGTTTATCTATTGTTTTGTTTTTGTTTTGAACAATTGAAATGAAAGTTCTTGGTTTAAGTGATAAACCCTCTAAAATTTCTTTTTCTAATAAATTTCAGAAAAATTTTAAGAACTACTTCTGTATGTTCCTGTTCTTGTCAGGAAATATGTCGATAATTTGAATGATGAACTTCCTACAAACATGCCTGTTCTAATTGTTTGACGTGTGCAATTTTGGCTTAGTTGGGGATGCCATGTTCATTAAATTCATGAATCTGTAATTTGTCACTGATTTATGACTATCATATGGATGCTGATCTTAGTTATATTAACGGTTGTTGATAATTGATATATTTGACAATGTTACTTTTAAATGCTTATCTGTAGGACCCGGATTTGAAGTTCTTTAGACAAATTGGTAATTTGCATTAGCCTTATTAGTTTAAATGGCTAAACAACAAGTCCAGTGGCAGTTTCTCTCCCATATGTGAAGAAAACTGTTGTGAAGCTATAGCATCTCTTTATGGTTCTTGAACTTGGCATTTCCTGCAACTATAGGGAAGAGGTAGTATCTGCCTCTAAATTTTGACTGTATGAGAATGGTTCTGAGTTCAGTGTCATCTGGGGAGCTTCACCAACTTAATAAAATTGGTAACTTTCTAGAACTATATGTATTGTCCAATGTGTCATCCCCATTTATCCTCAGAAATTGATTTTGCCTATTTCATCATGCCATGTGGGATGAGATGATAAAGGCCGTTTAAGCATAGCAGCTTTCTTTATCTGCAATTAGTTATTCTCAATTGCATTATGTGGGCAGGTTTTTTCATCTTTAAAAGGTGTTTGGCTGTTGGGATTAGCTATAATGTAATAAGGTATCTTCTGTCTGCCCATTGCTCTGGTTGTAGTGATGGACTCATGATCTTCTGCTTGTACATGATCCTCAGAATCAGAAAATGAGAGACTAATTCGAGAATTATCAGAGCTACTGGATGCATGAGATCTGTTGTATATGGTGAGGGTGGGGTTGCATTACTGTTGTATGATTTATTGGATTAAGAAAAGAAACAAACTCTGAATAGTTTAACTTGTGCCAATTTTTTAATGGCTTTCAAAAAGGAAAACATGGTGACACAAATATGAATAATGATCTAAAGGATTTTTCAGCTCAACAATCTTAAAGAGGTCCAAGACCATATTTTGGTTTGACCACAATTATGAAGTGCTTTATTTCAAAAAGATTCTTGATTATGAGAGTAAGCTGTCTTGTACTGGACTTCAGGTTCATGGGCCTCAGAGCTTGCCAGATTTACTAGCACAGTTGTTGGATCCTTTTCACAAATTATTGGTCTTTTACAAATTTCTGAGTTGATTGAACGATCATGGACTGGTGTTCAACCCCTGACCCTATTGTGGTGTCTGAATTAGTAAAGCATCTAGGATTTTCAAGAGGGATGCTCTTGAAAAGTATGAGTCTGATTTAATGTTTTTCTGCATGAAACCTAGTAATCAATTAGGAGATGGGAAAGGATCAACATTTATCATCACTGATGTTGATTTTCTCAGCAAGCTAGTCGGTGATGGATTACATATATTTCTTCTCATCTACATTTCTCCATTGTGTTAGGTTATGGTACTGTTTCGGACAGTGACCAGAACTGCTCTTTAATTTTGAACTCATCAAAAGAAACAAGTTCTTATCTATTGTCACTTTGTCTTCGTCAGATATACACCATGAAAAATGAAAATATATTGCATGATATCAGGTGCTGCGAGTTACTCCATGCATGGTCTTACTTATTGTAATCATCGATAATTTCTCCCTTAACATAAATTAATTACTATAAATGATGTATTGTTTTATTATTAACTTTTATGTTTGTGTATTATAGTTAAGGAAATGATTAAATTTTATTTTCTTAATCATGTGAATAAGTTAGGAATTCTATTAATCAATTAAATTATTAATTGATTTATTTTCTAATGAGTTATTTGATTTTTAGAAAGTAAATAGTTTACATTCCATTTTTGTGTGTGAGTTATAAGAAATGAATATTATATTTCTCTCTTTGTGTGTGAAAGTAAATTAAAAATAAAAATTAAATCATTACTTACCTTTAGGGGAGATCTTATCTTCTCATATGTAAAGAGGTCTAATTCCTCCCTCATTCCTCACCGAGCTTAATAATGGGAGGATTGATGAGAGGACTTCTCGAGGAGATGGTATCGAGGAAATGATAGTCGAGGAGAGGTAGGAACTTTTTTTTATAATTAATTTTGATTTATGTTTTGAAATCTTGATGTTGAGATTATTATAATTTTATGATACATAATGATGTTTTAATTTTGAAATTTCATAAGCAGTAAATAATGATAATTGATTTGTGATGTTAGAATGATTATTTGATTTATATTGATCTCTTAAGCTTAAGTGAATTTTAATATTGATTTAATTATTAAAATTCTTATTTTTTTGGATTAACATAATAGTTATAATTTATTTAATTAGATATATCTACGTTTCAAGAATTATGTGTGAATTTCTTTGATATAATTAGTTTTAAATTTAAGATCATAAATTTAAAATTTTAATTAATAGATTTGAGTTATTCTTTAATAATTTTAAATATTGAAATCTAGCTTGATAAGAGTAGTCTAATTGGGGTCTGACTTGAGTCAGGTTGATCTGTCAGACTAGATTGACTTAACCCATGTGACTAGGCATGACCCAGCTCATGTGGCCAAGTAGGAGCTAGCCCATGTTGTCACGAACCGTTCGTCGCTTTTGCATATATGTATAGATGCTTGGTAGCATGTTTTGCCTTAGTTTTGTGTGCTTTTGCTTGTAAAAATGTAAGTTCGAACAGGTTGTAGTGCTACAGTGCGATCGCTCGTCGCGCCGGGCAAAACAACCACAAAATGGCTCCGTTTTTGCATGCCATGGGCTATTTTCTGCAGCCCGTTGCTGCATGCGAAATGTTAGCCATCTCAGTACCCTAGAACCACCCGAGTGGCACCATAGGGGATGGGGCTTCGGTATAGTGTCGGGCGTTGAACAATTTTCACAAGTTCGTATGTTTTCTTGACGGGAACTTGCCTTCACGCCTGTTACTCGGTAAGCAGTTGTTTGTGGACTTGCAACTGTTCGTTCTACCTTCTAAAGTCCTTATTTTCCTCCTTTCCCTCTTTTCTCTTATGTATGCAAGGTGCCCGCTGGATTGCTTGTAAAGCTTCCCTTTCCGCGAGACGTCGGGACTTATTCGTTGCTCGTTTTCGAACTAATCAACTTTCTCTTTTACAAGTTCTTCGGGACCTGAGTGAGGTTGCAAATTGGCTGACCTTTGCGGACGCATATTGCAAGGGCTCATCATGACTTAGGTAATCCCAACTAAGTTCGAGAAGTTGGCACAAGGGTGCTTTACGACTTAAGTAACTCAAGCTAAGTTCGCGTCTTAGCCACAAGGGTGCCTTACGGCTTAGGCAATTCTAGCTAAGTCCGTGACATTGTGGTATCAGAGCGGACAAGTAATTCGAGCAAGCAATGAAGGAACTTCGCAATCTCGCTATGACAAAGCATCGTGGCGAATCAAGCAAGACGGGGCAAGCCGGACCCTTGCCCCAAGCAGCCGCAGGTAAGCTGCAAGTGCATACTCGCTCTCATAATGTTGGAGCCGCTCAGGAAGAGTGCGGTAGCGAACATGATAAGCGAGAAGTTGGCTACTCTCCGCGAGCGGAGGAGGCGCAATCTTGAGTGCCAACCGGGAAAAAGAGTCATAAGGAGAGACTCACAGTGGCGGAAACCCGCTTGGATGTTCTTGAAGCGAGCTTGGAGGAACTCTACCATGGCCAACGAAGGCTTCTCGGGGTAGAGAGCTCGCAAGAAGAAGCTGAATCTCGGATCGACAAGTTTGAGGCCATAGTCGATCGATTGTCAGACGACACCAAAGACTCCATGCAACATTTGTACGAAGTCGTGGCGGAACTCACTTCCAGGGTGACTATGCTCATAAGGGCACTGAATGCGGGAAGGAGCAACACCCACATTGCGTCGCCATAAAACTTGAGGGCACCCGAGCCGCATTGTTATGGGGGGGCCGGGGATGCTAAAAAGCTCGAGAATTTCCTGTTCAACATGGAACAATACTTTCGAGCTATAAGGCCTGATTCTGAAGACCAAAGTTTCGATAGCTATCATGTATTTAAATGAGGATGCAAAACTTTGGTGGCGAACTTGTTGGGAGGAGATCCAACAAGGTCGGTGTCGGGTGGACACATGAGAGGACTTAAAGCGGGAGTTGAGAACTCAGTTTCTACCTAAGAACACAGAGTTCGTCGCAAGGAGGAAACTAAGACAACTTCGTCAAAATACTTTCATTCGAGACTATGTGAAGCAATTTTCTGCACTAATGCTGGACATACAGGACATGCTTGAAAAGGATAAGCTGTTCAGCTTCCTCGATGGTTTGAAGCCTTGGCCTCAACAAGAACTACATCGAAGGAATGTCACCGATGTGATCAGGGTAATTGCTGCCGCAGAAAGGCTCACTGACTTTGTTACCTTTGAGGACCCGGGAAAAAGAAAACAATCTTTAGGAAATCGCCTTCCAAAATATTCTCGAGGGAAGGAGCCCGGGGGCGAACAAAGGAAGAAGAGTTCCCACAAAGGGCCAAGCTCAAAAGGCAAGGCCCCAAAACCTGGAGGATACTTCTTGTGCGGAGGGTCGCACATGGTGAGAGAGTGCCCACAGAAGCAAGCACTCAATGCCTTAACAACTTCTATCCATCCCCCCAAATCGGACAAGGGCAAGGTTGTCACTCTTAGTTCGAGTAGTTCAGAAGCCAACAGCGATGATGAGGAGTTGTAAGGACTCCGGATGGGAGCAATGTGTTTGTTGAACACTATGCAGAGTCAAGTGGGGTAGAACATGAAGGCAGGGCTACAAAAAGCAGGAAGCAACGAGCTGATGTACGTAGACATTAAGCTCAATGGCCAAATGACCCGTGCAATGGTGGACACGGGTGCTACCCACAACTTTATTGCCGACCGAGAAGCAAAGCGACTTGGACTGATCTTGGAGAAGAACCCAAGTTGGATGAAGGCAGTGAACTCGGAGGCCAAGCGAATCTTCGGGTTGGCAAAAGGAGTTCCCATCAAGATCGAAACATAGAGCGGGAGCACAAACATGATGGCGGTGCCATTGGATGACTTCCAAGTGATTCTTGGAATGGAGTTCATGCACGCAGCGAAGTTGGTGCCAATGCCGTTTCTAAACTCCCTATGTATGATGGGAGGTGACGACCCCTGTGTGGTTCCCATCTCTTGGAGAGGAACTAGGGAACCCCAACAGATATCGATATTATAACTAAAGAAAGGGGTACGAAATGGCGAATTTCGTGGCTACTATGAAGCTAGAGCCACTCGACGAGAAGGCCATTCATGAACCTGTTGTGGTGGCTAATGTGCTGAAGGAGTTCACAGATGTTATGCCACCCGAATTGCCGAAGACTCTACCGCCACGCAGAGGCATTGATCATCATATCGAGCTGGAGCCAGGAGTGAAGCCTCCAACGAGACCACCATACCGCATGCCCCCTCCTGAGTTGGCAGGATTTAGAAAGCATTTAGTTGAACTACTAAGCGGTGTTCTCATCCGTAGTTCTAAAGCACCATTCGAAGCTCCAATTCTCTTCCAAAAGAAACAAGATGGGAGCCTCCGACTATGCGTCTATTATCGAGCCCTCAACAAAGTGACGGTGAAGAACAAGTATCCCATCCCGCTCATCGTGGACTTGTTCGACCAATTGGGCAAGGCCAAGTATTTCTCCAAACTCGACCTCCGGTCGGGTACTAGCAGGTGCGTATTGCTGAAGGTGATGAAGCAAAGACTACCTGCGTGACCAGATATGGAGCATTTGAGTTCTTGGTGATGCCTTTCGGCTTAACCAACGCTCCGACCACGTTCTGCACTCTTATGAACCAACTATTCAAAAGAGTATTTGGATAAGTTTGTGGTTGTCTACTTAGGCGATATCGTCGTCTACAACCAAACGCTCGAGGAGCATGTTGAGCATCTTCGGACAATTTTCAAGGTTCTCAGGGAGAACACTTTGTTCGTGAAAAGGGAGAAGTGCTACTTTGGTCAAACAAAGATCTTGTTTTTGGGGCATCGAATTGGTGATGGCTCTATTCGGATAGACCAATCAAAGGTGCAAGCTGTTGTGGAATGACGAACTCCAAAGAAGGTGCTAGAGTTAAGATCCTTCCTTGGTTTCGTCAACTACTATCGGTGCTTCATAGCGGGGTATTTGAATCGTGCAACTCCACTGACGGAGTTGCTGAAGGAGCAGCCTTGGAGGTGGTCTGACAAATATGAAGTTGCATTCCTAGATATGAAGGCTGTTGTGTTGGAAGAATCGGTGCTCAAATTGTCGGACTATAGGGAGTCCTTCGAAGTCCATACAGATGCTTCAGACTTCGCTATTGGGGGAGTATTTATGTAGGAGGGTCGGTCACCCGGTGGCCTACGAGAGCCGCAAGCTCAACGAGACCGAGCGACGGTATCTGGTGCACGAGAAGGAGATGACAGTGGTGGTCCACTGTCTACGAGTTTAACGGCACTACCTTCTGGGATCGCGGTTTGTCCTGAGGATAGACAACATCGCTTTGAGCTATTTCCAAACTCAAAAGAAATTCTCCCTAAAGCAAGCACGATGGCAGGACTTCTTAGCTGAGTTTGATATGGCAATGGAGTACAAGCCCGGTAAAGCAAATGTCGTGGCCGATGCATTGAGCTGGAAAGTGGAGCGAGTGAATGCCACACAGTTGGAGGGCATAGGTCAAGCAAGTCAGTTGCACTCCAACTTCATTTTCAAGATCAGGGATGGCTTGTACAATAATCCCCAGGCAGTATCCCTGATGCAACTTATCAAAGAAGGCAAGGCATGACGATTTTGGGTCCAAGAGGGACTCGTTTACACAAAAGGGAATAGGGTTTATGTTCCTCTAGTGGACAACTTGAGGCGTGAACTCTTAAGAGAGTGTCATGATTTCCTTTGGGCTGGACATTCGGGTATTCACCGAACCTTGGCACTCGTGGAGAAGGCCTTCTACTGGCCGAAGATGGGGATTGATATGGAGGAATATGTTCGAACGTGCCTCACTTGCCAACAAGACAAGGTGGAGTAACGGAAGCCGGTGGGACTTTTGGAGCCGTTGCCCGTACCAGAAAGGCTATGGGAGAGCATTTCCTTGGACTTCATATTAAGCTTGCTGGTGATAGGGAGACTCGGATCGATACTCGTGGTAGTCGATCGATTTTCAAAGTATGCAACTTTCATTGCTGTACCCCTACATTGTTCAGCGGAGAAGGCGACCAAGCTGATGATGAAGAATGTGGTGAAGTATTGGGGAGTCCCACATAATATCATCAGTGATCGAGACGCTCGGTTCCTGGGACGATTTTGGACCGACCTATTCAAATTATTGGGGTTTAAGTTATACTTCTCCACAAGTCTCCACCCCCAGATGGATGGTCAAATTGAAAGGATAAACTCGCTCCTGGAGTAATATCTTCGGCACTATGTGAGTGCCAACCAACGAGATTGGGTGAAGTTGTTGGACATAGCTCAATTCTCATACAACTTGCAGCGGAGTTCTGCGTCCAACAAGAGCCTATTCGAGATCATTACAGGACAACAACCGTCAACTCCTCACACCTTGGCTATTAGATATACTGGGAGTAGTCCGTTAGCATATCACTTTGCAAAAGAATGACATCGAAATGCAGATATTACGAGGGCTTACTTGGAGAAGGCAACCAAAAGGATGAAGAAGTGGGCAGACTTGGGAAGGCGACCGCAGGAGTTCAAAGTCAACGATTTGGTGTTGGTAAAGCTCCAACCAGCATCACTCCAATTATTTAGGAACCAAGTATATAAAGGATTGGTATGCAAGTATGAAGGGCCCTTCCCAATTATTAGTAGGGTGGGCAATGTCTCCTACAAGTTGCAGCTGTCGGCGTGGCCCAAAATTCACAATATTTTTCATACCTGCAACTTGAAAGCCTACCACTCGGATCCGTAAGATGCTTCCTGAAGTGTTCTAACTCGACTACCCCCCACCAGAGCCTCCTACGAGAAGCAGGTTGAAACCATTTTAGCGGATCGCAAGATAAAACTACCCAATTGAGCTGAGCAAACCGAGTACTTGGTGAAGTGGCGAAAGCTTCTCCGAACCGAAGCCAGTTGGGAGCTCGAAGACACCCTACAACATGAAGAAGCAGTTATCAAAAACTACCGACAAGTCGACTTAGGCAAGACCAGCTAAGTGCGTGACATATTGTCATGAACGGTCGTTATGCACCCGCAACAATTTTGTTCAACGAACCGTTCGTCGCTTTTGCATATATGTACAAATGCTTGGCAGTATGTTTTGCCTTAGTTTTGTGTGCTTTTGCTTGTAAAAATGTAAGTTCTAACAAGTTGCAGCGCTACAGTGCGACCGCTCGCTGCGCCGGGCAAAATAGCCCTAAAATGGCTCCGTTTTCGCGTGCCACGAGCTATTTTCTATAGCCCGTTGCTGCACGTGAAACGTCAACCATCTTTACACCCTGGAACCACCCGGGTGGCACCATGGGGGATGGGGCTTCGGTATAGTGTCGGGCGTTGAATAATCTTCACAAGTTCGCACGTTTTCTTGACGGGAACTTGCTTTTGCGCCCGGCACCCGGTGAGCAGTTGTTTGTAGACTTACAACTATTCGTTCTACCTTCTAAAGTCCTTGTTTTCCTCCTTCCCTTCTTTTCTCTTATACACGTAAGGTGCCCGTTGAATTGCTTGTAAAGCTTCCCTTTCCGCAAGACATCGGGACTTGTCCGTCGCTCATTTTCGAACTAATCAACTTTCTCTTTTACAGGTCATTTGAGACTTAAGTGAGGTTGCAAATTGGCTGACCTTTACAGGCGTATATCGTAAGGGCGTATCATGACTTAGGTAATCCCAACTAAGTCCGAGAAGTTGACGCAAGGGTGCTTCGCGACTTAGGCAACTTAAGTTAAGTTCGCGTCTTGGCCGCAAGGGTGCCTCATGGCTTAGACAATTCCATTTAAGTCCGTGACAATGTGGCAAGGTACGACCCAACTCATGTGGCCAGGCATGACCCAACCCATATGGCTAGGTACGATCTAATCCATATGGCCATGTATGACCCAGCTCATGTGGCAAGGTACGACCCAACCATGTGGCCAGGCATGGGCCAGCTCATACGGCTATGTACGACCCAGTCCGTGTGGTTAGATACGACCCCAACTCATGTGTCTAGGTACGACCAACTCGCAAGCCAAGTATAGCCTAGTTCAGTGGTAAGGCTCAGCCCAACTTATAAGTGAGGCTTGTCTAGTCCATGAAGTTAAGCTTGCCCAACTATGCGGTTGGCATTAGACACATCGTCGCTCCTATATTTAGCTCATTGTACCTTAACTCAACCTATTACTTGTGGCTGGCATATGCAGTGCATGTGACCCATCTAAGACTCAGGTGAGTTGGTTCGGTTTAGGCTAGCACTATACGATATAGTCTAGTTTCTTCTCCCTTTAATAGTTTGGCTCGTTAATTGATTAAATCAAATAGGTTTTGATCGGTTAAAGCTAGTTTAGGGTGATTTCAAACTAACTTGACTAGTTCAAATCTACTTGACCTAATCGAGATCAATCAAATCTAAATTAAACCAGTCTAGGGTTATTCTAGATCGGTTCTATAAGGATTTGAGGTTAGTTCAGTTAGACATAATCGAATTAAGTTTAGTTTAAGTTAATTGAGCTATTCCAATTAGGGTTTTGGTTGATTAAGGACTATTGAGAGATTGATATTTCATGCCTTTATGATTTGATGAATTTAAAGGTTTTATCTGAAGATGTCATTTGAAAATGATTATTGGTTTTCTATTTTCTTAAGTTTTTGATAGTTTATATTGGAAGTGCAACCTGTGAAAGAAAGCTACAGGCTCATCACAGTGCGGAGTCACCAATGAACGTAGTCTAGCATATTATACATCAAGTATGGTCTCTTATAATATTTAATTATATTGATTTCTTGATGCATGCGTGAGTGAATAGATGAGTGTTAATGAATAATCATGGATGTTTATGTATTCCTACCGAGGGTAGGTATGGTGATTCCCTTTGGGGATTAGCGGGCTGTTAGACATGATGGTTAGATGGTTCCTCTATCCGTTATTGGCAGGAACGTGTCCTCACTTGGGCGGGTGAGGGATACTACTCTATCCATTATTAAGAGTGCGATATGGATTATCTCCATTCGCTGTTGGCATGAATCCATCCCGTGGAATATGTCTCTTTATCCATTGTTGGGAGACTACACTATCGGGTATGAGGTACTCCTTTGTTATCTAGTTATTATGTATGTGTTGCATATGGCTGATACATGATTTTATTTATTATGTAAGAAATTATCATCGTTTTTCTGATGTATAAGTTTTGTGATGAATCGATATATTATCATTTCTTATTGAATTTTTGATATTTATTTATATTTCATGAATATTGAATATTATGTTTATGATTTTTCCGAGGTTCCTACCAGCATGTGTGGTTACTAATATATTTTTATCTTATATTTATTTTTAAAATAATCTACTATTTTATAATAGATCTAAAGCTTGGGTGGAAGAGACTTTGGCCCTACTAAGAAGATGTGGTCCTTTTTCTAGTTAATAGAATATTTACTATTGTAAAGACAAGGATTTGAAATCAAGAATGAAGAAAAAAAAAGAGTTTATTTTATAAATTTTGAATAATAAAATGATGATTTATTACATTTTATAGATGTAGGATGTGAAACTTATAGTCAGGCAACCTCTTAATGAATTGCAGGCATCACCGGTTGATTGCTAAGTTGCACAAGGGTGTAATGCGTCGGGATTATGCCATTTTGGTTTTGAAGAATTTAGGAAGGTAATCATGCTTAGATTTGGTTCTATGCTTGCAGTAGCTTATTTGAGCTGAATGCCTATGTTAATTAACACATACAGACCGCTTTTTCCTTCCCTATCATATAGAAAGATGAGTTCAATATTGTGAGATGCTTGTTTCTTATATCCTAACTTGTGATGATCCATGTGTTAGGATCAAGAGCGGCACTAAGACGGGGGGGTGAATTAGTGCAGCAAAAAATTTTCGTGATTTCAGAAAATTGTTTGTTTCGTTTAAAACCGATTCCGACGAAAATGGTTTCGATTCAATCTGTTTCGGAGAGAAGTTGAACTTGAAAGCTTTCGTAAAAGTACAAGAGAAGATTAAGGAGGTTTGCAGTAAAGTAAATTGCACAAATGAAAAGCAAACCAAAATTTAGAGTGGTTCAGTCAAGGTGACCTACATCCACTTTCGGATTCCTCCTCCGACGAGGTCACCGACGTCCACTAAAGGCCTTTCTTCAATAGGTGAAGACCGAACACCTCTTTACAGCACTTTCTCCTTTTCCCGGGTTTAGGAGACAATCCTTACAAGTCTCACTCCTCTTTCTTGGATGGTTACAAGGCTAAGAGATGAAGGAGGAGAACTTTAACTTTTACAACACTTTTATGACTCAAGACTTTAAGATTAAGCCAATACTTTCGTGCCCGTTCATGTAGAAAAGGGTGGGGTTTTTATAGGCCCCAATGGCTTCAAAATTGGAGCCAAATAGTGTCACATCCCTAGAATCCGGGGTACTGGCGGTACCACCACCGTTACTGGGCGGTACTACCACCGCTGATCTGACATTGGGCGGTACCACCGCCGAATAGGGGTGGTACCATCGCTGGCAGCACTGTTGTCGATGGTACCACCGCCTAGTTTGGGCGGTACCACCGCTGGCAGCACTGTTGCCAGTGGTGCCACCGCCTAGTCTGGGCGGTACCACCGCCTAGAAATCCAAGGGCACTGTCTTTTAGGCGATGCCACCATCGGCCCTAGCGGTGCCAACGCCGGCCAAGAATTCAGGGGCTGAATTGGTAGCTTACTTCGGCCCAATTCAGCCTTGTTAAGGGCCCAGTTGGCCCCTAATTAAGTTAGTGGGATTACCTCCCAATCCTAACTTAATTTACGCTCTAACTACGATAATTAAGACATAATTTACAGTGCTTCTTGTTCTGGTGCGTCAATTGCTCTTCTAGCGAGCTTCCGGCGTATTACCTGCGAATATTCGACGAACTCTCGGTACTGTTCCGGCGAACTCCCAGCAAGCTCCTGGACTTTACGACAATCTTCTCAGCGAGTTCCGACGAGCTTCTTTGGCAAGCTCCTAGACTTCTCGGTTGGTTTCGGTAGAACTTCCGACGAACGTCCGGACTTCCGTCGAACTCTAGAACTCCCAATGAGATCTCGATCTTGACTCCGGCACAACACCTGCTTTATGTCTTACTGTTATTGTAGTTAATCCTGCACACTTTTCTCAGGATATAGATTAGATCAAACAAATTACAATCGACTTCATCATCAAAATCCGAGATTCAACAATCTCCCCCTATTTTATGATGGCAATCAATTGATGACAAAGTTAACTTTAACTCCCCCTATCTATATGCCATACTTGAGAAAAGACATTCTTGAATTCAAGGCCTTTGAATTCAATAAATAAACCAATAAGGTAAGTTAAGTAAACTTATTAACATGCACATCATGATTCCTATCATGATCTATCATT